>CAOKZL010001982.1:0-256599 GCA_948472985.1 Iguana delicatissima | reverse complement strand
CCCAAGGTCACCAATGGAGTTTCCATGGCTGAGTGGGTAATCAAATCCTGGTCTTGTTATCCCACTGGAAAACCCTGTCCCGGGGTCTACAATTTTGATATTAAAATATGATTCAATGTGCCTGAGAGGTCACCCGGATGAGCACATAGGCAGCAATGGTCGAATGATCAAAAACCAGGTCAGGCCAGTAAAATCCCCAGTCATGTAGCCCCAGAAGACCTCAAGCTGTGCAAACCCACAGTAAACAAAGGGTCCTCAGGCCCTGAGAAGCCGACTTGAGGGGATAAGCATGTTTGCCCCAAGTTGAGCAAATATCCTATCAAGTGAGGACCATTTAGATGACGTCACACCACAACCAAATGCAGCCGAATATCCTGAGACTTTGGCAACACCTTGTAATCTCATCATGCAAAGGAAGTTACCATTGTGGAGCTTCTTTCTCGTTGCAACACTCATTGTTTTCCTCAGGAAAGTATTAGCCCTCCAGGAACCTCTTCCGCTACAAATAGTCCCAGTTTTTGAGCATTTCTTTGGACCACTCCCAGTCATCCCAGCAGACCATTTCTCTGTCTGTTGAGTAATCCTCTCAGCTCTCTCCATGCTGAGCCCCACTTCTCCACTGTTTTTCCCGGACCGAGGACTTCAGGAAAAGGTACAGTATTATCACAGCTACAACCCCTTCAGTATTCCCCTATCCAGTTTCCTCTCTTTTGCTTCTTCTTAATAGCTCTTGAGTGAGTGTGTGAGTGATTGCATTGGTGCGTGAGACTTTCACTCAATAAAATCATTTTATTGGACATCTTTGTTTGGTTTGTCTGGCTTTGTCTGGCTTGGCCTGACCCCATAAAAACTGGGTAAAAAGACCCCGCTAGGTTACCCTGCCCCTCGCATTGCTATTTTGTGCTCTGGCTAGTTTCCATTCCCCATCATGTGGAGCACATTGAGGTGTCCCCTAAGGGACCCCAGAAATCAGGGTAACAGTCTCCAAGGTCATAGTCCAATGCTCAAACCACCACACCTTGATAGTTCTATAAAGACTGTACCTAAATATAAACATATCTCAGTCAACGAAGTTCCTGGGCATTGCCCTTTTAAAAGAAAATTTGGTCCCGAAGGCAGAAATAATATAGAAAGAAGAGGGACAGTTTCCTACACTAGTGGATCTTAATCTGGGGTTTAGGGACCCCTGAGTATCCAAGTAGCCCTCACAGGAGGTCAGCAAAGCCCTGCAGCTTGACACCAACAACAGCAACAGAGATTTGGCAGCAGGGAGAGAGGTTGCAGATGCAAATAAGGAACAGTTTGGGCATGAACACACATATCCTACTGCCATGTCCCTGACAAAAGGGACACAGCAGCAGGTGTGTAAGCATGCCCAAACTATGTCTCTGGAGACTAGCGTTTGAATCCCCACTTAGCTATGGAAACCCTCTGGGTGATCTCTGCCAAGTCACATTTTCTCAGCCCCAGAAAATGGCAAAGGCGACAAATCTTGCCAAGAAAGCTCCCATGACAGGTTCTCCTCAGGGTCGCCATATATCAGCTTTCAAAGGGAAAAGATGATGGCTAAAAAGAACCTCCCTCTGCCTATGGCACTTTTTTGTTTTGTAACTTCAAGCCACTTCAGAGTTATGACAACCCTAAAGTGAACCTATCGCAGGGGTTTTATGGCAAGATTTGTTCAGAGGGGGTTTGCCTTTGCCTTCCTCTGAGGCTGAGACAATGTAATTTGTTCATGGTCACCCAGTGACTGAGTGGGGATTTGAATTCTAGTCACCAAAAGCCTATAATAAATAAATATTTGAATATTTTAAATATAAATTTAAATATTTGAATCTTGAGGTAAGTCAGGCAGTAACAAATTATATTTGCTGGGGGTCTCTGGTAAAGAAAAGGGTAAGAACTGCTGTCCTATATTACAAGAAAAAAACAGTTCAATATGGGAATGAACTCTAGAAACATATCAACTCATTCAAACAACACACGCATGTGAAATGAAACCACCAGATTACACTCAAACCACTACACCACACTGGCTCTCAAATGAACTAAATGAACACAAATGGATTCTGCTCATTTAGACTGCTACAGTGAGATGCAATATGACGAAAGAAAAAAAGGGCTAGGTAGACATTCTTGCATTTTGGAAGAAACCTTCTGGTGGCCTATAGATGTTTCTAATCATTTTATTTATGTACAGAAGATGCGGCTAACATGGTTGTTTTATTTCACACATGCATATTGCTAGTTTTGAATAAAAGGTTTATTAAGGCATGTTGAATTGTTCTTCTTTCTTGCTCCACAGGAAATTGTTCCTACTCCTTCCATGTTATTTCTGCACCTGGTACTAAATTTTGTGGTAAAGAAGTAATGCCCAAGAACACATCTGCTCTTGTTAACCGAGGTACACTCATATATTTATCCTTAATATTATTAATTCAGTTTTGACCACCTGAAGACATATCTGTCTAACTAAAGCAATCAGTCTTGAAAACATAATACAAAACGCTGGAGATTAGAAAGAGAAACATCAGTGTAAAGTAATAGTTTGTATTCACTGTCAAGATATGTTTGTTTATCTCTTCTATCATATCTGCCTTTCCATTTCCTGAATTTGTTTCCAAGTTTATCTGCACCCATGCAAATGTCAAGTATACCTGCTAACAATGATCAATCATCCTCCTGCAGTGACTCTGGCATCTGCTACTGTGCAGCCAACAGAGAGCAATTTCAGATAGCAGCCAAGAATTTGTCACCAGAAAGCCGTTTTTAAAGAATGAAATCAATAGATGGGAAAATACCGACGACATTCACAGAATGATTCTTCAGCAGTCACCTGCATTAATTTCCAAGTGCGTCAGTAAGTCTTTAATACCATGCTCCCAGCTCCCTCCCCTCACCCCACCCTCAAAAAGATAAAAAAAAACATAACAAAATTCAGAGCTTTGGTAAGGAAATAGTGTAACTATTTCCTTAAGAATTTGACATGAAATTCAGCATGAAAGGAAGGAAGCCACGCCTTCCAAATGAGGTTACAAAATTGGTTTATACTTTGCACATTAAACTTCTGCATTAAGTTTCTTTGACTGGAAGGAGAGATTATTATATGGCCAGTTTAGTATGATGAGTAAATTAACAAGCAGGTAGGAAAATATCCAAAGCAGAGATTAATCAGAGCTGCAGGTTTCAGATGTGAAGAAACACGACAGGAGTGTTCTGCTTACTTTAGAGGCAAGATGTAGACCTGAGTGAGCTCTCCAGTTCTGGGTCCTCAAGGACCCATCTTTCTTACAAGAAGGGGTTTTCTCTGAGAGAACATTGTTAAACAGAAGTCCTCTCTAGAGCAAATTACTCCAAGAGGCCTCTGACATTAATGACAGCTCTGCATTTCAACTTACCTGAAGTTTGGGAAGGCTCAATTTGGCCATTTCATTTCTGGAATAATTTTTCAGATTGTCTTCAGCACTGCTCTTGGTGCTAGTGTTCACAGTGAATGACTTCACAATGTTTGGGAAACAAAACCTTGAGGGAGATGCCCAATACACCTCTTTGGTAGGCAAGAACAGGAGAAATTAGACATATTATTAAATGAATATGTACAGGGACCACACGGCTGGATAGACCACCAATAGCCCACTGCCAACAACATTTCCCTAAACCACCTGTTGATTTAGCTTATAGGTGTAAGAACTACATGTATGTCAAAGCCCTCCATGCACAGAGAGATCCTGATTGCCCTACCATAAGACACCTTTGCAAGCTTGCTAAATACAGGACAGTCCCTTCAGTGCCTGAATAACATTGAAAAATTCCAAGTCTAAGAGATTTTAAAGAAAAAATGATAAGAAGCACCAAGAAACAATCATAGAATGACCCTGTATAAAAGTTGCTACTGAAATACTGTTCTCATCTTTTATTACATTTCCTCCTTCAAGTGCATGGGTGTGCTTCCTGGCTTCAGCCCGGCATTTTTTGTGTTTCTTCTTAATATTGAGTCAATAATCCAGCATTTACAGTTATATAAGAGAACCCTTGCTTGTACTGTATTTTGTTTCAACATATACAGTGAGTTGTCCTCAGTTCCATGTTGAGCAAAAAGAAGGATATAAATTAAATAAACAAAAATAAAGTAGTGTCTTTCTCTATTCTCCTGCAGCACAACTTCAAGGAGATCAGAAATTTCACCTCTGCTTTCAGCTCAATTTCTCATTATATCTGAACCATTAAAAACTGTCATTACTATTAACTACACTTATTGAAACAAACAGCTTCATACCACAGATAATAATCTTCACTTGTTTCAACAAGCAGTAATTAAAACTAGTCAGCATTTATTTAGGATCAGATGCAAGATCGTTAGCTGAAAACAAAAGGGAAAGCATACAAATTGGTATCCTATAGATTTGCTGCACCCTATGGAACAGCCATTAGGATTTCAGGGATGCCACGGGAAGCCACGTAACAAAGCAAACACAGTATTTATTCTACTTTCTGCATTTCAGAAACTACAAAACTCAGGTGAAACGATTGTTCAACACTGAGATGAAGGAACAGTATCCAAACATTCTGGAATGCACAACACCACTGTCAACCATGTTGTCCATCATAAGATAATGTAGAATATATATTTTCTAAGATAAATGCTGAGCAGTGTTAGCCCTGGTTAGTTCCTGAACGGGAGACCACCAACAAATAACAGGTGCTGTATGCCATATCACAGAGGAAGAAACTGGCAAAGCCACCTGTGATGATTCCTTGCCTAAGAAAACCCTGTATGAAATTCATGGGGCTGTCATAAGTCAACAAGCAGCCTGAAGAGACATAGGCCATTTCCACACTACAATGTTAAGAGTGCTTTAGTCCATTTTCAACATCCTGTGGAATTCTGGGGTTTGTAGTTTACTGACACCAAAGAACTCTCTGGCTGAGAATTCTACATGCCCCTCGCTAAACTACAAACCCCAGGATTCCATAGGATGCTGAAAGTGGATTAAAGCACTCTTAACATTGTAGTGTGGAAACGATCATACATACGCGAAGTAAACTTAAAAGCTCTCCTTCCAGAGTCAGTCAGAGCTGAAGATATGAAGAAGCTGAATGTGCACACATTCCAGCTCTCTATGACAGAGATATTTTAAGGAACCTAGATAAAATTACAAACAGCACACATTAAGCACACCTCTATTTATTTTAATTTTTAGACCTGAATCTACCTCACACTGGGAACTTCTTTAGGCACTCAAAAGATTACACTCCTCTAGGGGAACTCTCAGCCTGCTGCTTCTCAGGTTACCATGGAAACTGTGGGAGCACCCCAAGTTCAAAGACTTCGGAAAGACTCTGAACAGGAAGCATCCATGAGTAAATCGGTGGACTAAATCCAACATCAGAAATTTTGAATCTTTCAGAAGCCACGCACCGAAGATATCTTGAGAAGGCCAGTTAACACCAAGGTCAGCCATTTTAAGGGCAGTGGTGACTATTTCAGTAACAAATGATGGAAAAACATAGAAAAATGCCACGCCCTCCAAGCTTTAAAACCAAGGCTGGAATACTGTGGTATCTAAATCCATTTGCCCAAGGAAATGCTTTTCTTCTGAAAGTTTCCTCTTCCCACATAGTTGCTTTAAGATTTAAAGCAAAATTATTCTAGAGTTCAGGCACCACCGAGCAAATTTAAAAGAGATGGCAAGCAACGCAAGTGAACACAGGTTGAAACTGTCCGCTTCCCGCATTTGAGATAGGGCCTATACCAGTACTGACAGGAAAATGAGAATCCAAGAAAAAATAACAAAAACCTATGCATTCTGCTTCTTTTAAGCCATTCTACCCCCTCACCTAAAATGTTTCAGTTGAAGGACAGAAGTCACAAAGTAGGACTGAAATGTTTTACCCCTTCATGGACAACTGAAACAATTTACAGCTTCTGGTATTGCAAAAGAAGCTGCATTTAGACATCCAGACAGTAACAATATGCTTCAAGTGTTCATAGTGTTTTGCACATAACTGTATGTTGAAAGAGACTCTGTTTATTTGGCTTATGGCAGATGCACACACATACATGTACACACACATATACTGTATACGACCACTGTCAAAGAGACAGCAGTAGAGTGATCACTGGATAATGTTCTTGCATTAACCTAGGCCTACAGTGAATTAAGATGTCACTTACCAAAAAAACAAAACAAAAACCAGTTCCAGTGATCTAAACAAGCATACCGCAGTGGCCAAAAATCTGAGTGGTTTTACCAGATGGCATCTACTTTAGACATCATGTGGCTGACAGTGTTGGCTATCAGAACTGAGGAGGAGGAAAAGCAACAGGCAAAACACAGTATGAATGCTTTCCAGACCATGAAAAGTCTTGTTGAGAGAGACTGAGTGATAAAAATGTGTCCCTCTTCTCAGATATAAGAAACAATCAGGCCTAAACTGGAAAAGCACTTCAGATGTTATGGCAAAGGACTGGCCTTCTACAAAATAAATATTTTTAAAGGAAGGTATAAAGTGTTTAAATGGTGGAGATTAACATGCCTGAAGAAATCAACGGAAGCAAACAAAGCAATTCCATTTCTAAAATTGTCTATCCACATTTTTCTGAATGTTCTTAAAAAGGTGTGATTACTTGGCCAAACAACAGCAATACAAAATAATACCCAAAACTGCACAAGACAGTGGTAGTCTCACCTTTCAGACAGCACCCTTCCCCATTTACGTGGGTGGAGTTCAGTGGTGATATTTAAAAGGACCCAAACAGCAGAAGCAATATGTGCTGAATTGTTCCCCTGCTTGGTGCCAACTCTTTTTCTTCCACCACCTTACCCTGTCTTCTCAGACATATTTGTCCCAGCTGAGCTCACTTTTTATGGCAGGGGTTGGCTGGAGGAAAATTATGATTTCCTGGACCAACTGAAGGTTTCAACATGACAAGGAGAGGAAGAAAATTATGCTACAATAGTGAGCTGTATGTGGCCTTGTGCTTGTTTTATACAGCCCCTTGTAACTACCACGCTCTGCTGCCAAATGTCAGTGGTGCCTAAACCAATTTTTTTTTAAAAAAAAGCCACTAAAGACTGCATACTTTGTTTACAAGGGTGGTTAGCACCCATGGGAATGTTATTGAACTTATAGACACAGTCCGTGCTTCCTCTGAACTTCTTTTAAGTGAAAATGGGGGCATTTTTTTCACCATCACACTATCAACATTCAGCAAGGCAGTAGGAGATACGCCTCTCCCTTAGTCCTGAAGGGACAAATGTAATTGTCAAAGGAGAGAAGAGCAATGCAGTCGAGGGGGCCCCACGCACTCTTCTGACCATTAACAAAAGATCCCCATCCCTGATCTAACACCATCTAGCAGTGTGCTTCTTTTTACACTGGTATTGCCACTGAGGCCTGTATCACCACTATGTGAGGTCTGTGGTGACACTTACTTAGCCATGACTAAAATTCATGGGAGTACCAGTATTTGTTCTAATCATTGCACAGAATAGTGTGAACCTCAAAAAGCCATTGGGCCACAACTTCCAGCAGCCCTAGCCAGCTTAGCTAATGGTGAAGAATGTTATGGGCTGCAAGTCACCAACAGCTAGAGAGCTGCACATTACTCACCTTGGACTACATGTCATCTAGAGAACAAAAGTAAAAAAAAAAAAAAAAGCAAACACTAAGATAGCTACACCTCATAATTCATCTAAATGCATAAGCCAGGTGAGGCACTAAGAATCAAATCAATAAACAATTATCATCACCCTGCCTTTTTCCCAATTCAACACTCAAACTGTACACAGAAGAGTGCTTAGTCTCCTCATAAAGTATGGAGTACTGTATTTCGTATTAGAAAACCAGGGCTCTATGAAACACAAGCAACATGGACTTTGCCCTATCTGCCTCTTGTCATGATCTTTTTCTTCTTCCTCCTCCTCCTCCTCCTCCTTCTCCACCCAAAGCCCAGTCATAGAACAGCCTTGTTTAGACAAAACAATAAACCAGAACTGTTCAACAATGGGACCATTTCTGCACTAGAGTGTTATAGCACGATTATTCCACTTTCAACATCCTATGGAATCCTGGGGTTTGCAGCCTGGGGAGGGGCCAGCTGGCCCATCCTCAAACTGAAAACCCAGGATTCCATAGGATGGTGAAAGTGGAATAATCGCGCTGTAACAGCATAGTGTGGAAATGGCCTGAATTTTACTGCTTTATTATGTACATCATCTCTAGAGGGTTCCATCCTTTAAAAAGCAGCTAAAAACAATGTGATTACATTATGTATTATACAAAAAATGGTGAGTATACACTCATTAAAATAGTGTGTGTATACATACACATACAGAGAAATAATAGCTTAGTGGCAAAGCGCATTCTTTGCACGCAGAAGATTTCAACCTAAAAGGGTCAGATATTAGGTGATGCAGAGTCCTCTGTACAGGACACTGCGGACATACTGTTATAATTGATAAAGCAGCTCCCTATGTTTGTATACACTCTTTAGAGGTATTCAGCCAAAGCTAGCATTAGTTATATCTGAAGTTAACCCATAGAAATTAATGAGACTCGTTAGTCACAACTAACTGAGACCCATATAAACTAGTGTCTGTTCTAGACAGGACAGACAGTGAATTTCACCACATTGTCTATCTACAAATATAAAAGTCAGGAGAAGAAGAAGAACCTTCATTCTCTTCTCAGTTAGTTTGGAATATTTTCTATGAAATTTCCACATATGTTCAACCAACCCACCATGAAATTTTCACAGTAATGGGAAACTGTAATTTTACTTAAGTAAGAAGTAGCTTTGCTGAGAAATCTCTTCCTAATAAATCATTTGGTCTACTGTCACTATCCAGGGAATATATTTGCATAGCATCTCGCTTTGTTCTAATTTAAATAGGCCTTTGTCCTATTTTTAAAAAACTTATCATATAGAAACAGTGTGGTTTCCTATGACTCACACTCCCTAATCTTCCCTGAACTACAGATATCTAATTACTATACCTTTTTAAATATCCTCAGTTGTAGGACTGGGACTGTTTAAAAGTTTTGCTTACAAAAAAAAAGAGAGAGAGAGAGAATGTGCCTAACAATACTGAGAGCTACCCAAAAGCACATCACACCAGGTTAAATAATCTGTCCATCTAATCTAGTATAGTCTGCTCTGACTGGCTAAAGTTCTCTATGGTCTAAGAAAGAGGGTGTTTACTATCATCTGTTACCAGATCCTTCTTTAAGTAGAGATGTACTTTTACTGTACTCTATCTATTCTACTGTATTCTACTTTAAGTAGAGATTCAGTCTGCGACTTTCTGCATGACCGCATGGGCTTTACCACTGAGCTATGATTCCTTCCTTAACAACTATTTGACTGATTACAAAATTTCTACAAAAATCAACTTGCATAGGATTTGTATACAAGCAATGTGCAAATTTGTCATAAGAAACAGACAAATTCATATCTCTACACATTTGCAGTGTGTACATGGTGCTTTCTTTATTGGAGCTGTTTAACAGGGGACAAAACTCTTACTTACTTGTGATACTTAGATCCTGTCTGCAGCTTCTCTGAGTCTGCATACAAATCAAACCTGAGATTTAATAATTTGGCTCCCTCCAAGGTGTCCAAGGTTGACAACTGAAGATTTTGTTTCAACAAGACTTCAGGAATGGATTATTTATGGAAAAGGGACTTCTAATAATATGCTGTAGTGTTTCTAATGAATATGTTTTTCAAATTGCTTTTAATTTTATTAATTACATTTTAACTTAAGTATTTTTTTTTGTCAATGTGTTTATTTGTATCTGTTTCAATTCTGTAAGCCCCCAGGATATCCAGGGCTCAAGGAACAGTCAAGGTAATATTATTATCATACCATCTAAATGCACATAGCAATGAACTTACTTATGTCTGAATGTAACCTGCATAAAGTACACATGCCAAACCCTTAATCACATTGCCTGTTTTATTTCCAGCATCTCTAAATTTTCTCACATTTGCTGAAGTTGCATGCCCCAAACAGAACCAAGCAGCACATTTTCAGATAAACTGTGCTAAGTTGTTCAAATTATATATAGACTTCCCATTCTTTTGCTTCTTCATTTTATAAATACCAAAAACCAGTTCCATCACTGATGCTATTTGACACTAATTTGCAATGAAATACTAAAGGGTTGAAAGAATGCTGTGACAACAATAGGTTTGTTGGACATATTAATATATAGTTATTAGCATTATTATCATTTTTACTATTAAAACAACAAACTGTTACTATTAAACTTGTCAAATGTTAAGAGAAAATTCAGTGGAAAAGAAGAGAAGAAAATCTGATCAGATGAATCATGCTGGGAGAATACCTGCCCTTTTCATTTTTGTAGCATATAGGTACACGGATCACAGATATTGTGGACAGATATATAGGACTCATGTTCTACATAGAACCTAACTGTTTTCTCTCTATCTCATAAAAAAGCTCAAAATCTAAGGATAGAATTCTTCTACCTTTGTTAATCCGCTGATGTAAAGGCAATGGAGGGCAGTGGCTTGCATATGTGGGTGGTGGATCTACCATAGGTTTTGGTCCAAACCACCCAGACAGCTGAACATTAGCCTCACAAAAAGTTCAGCACCTTGGACATCTCCTTTAAAATCTTGACTGAAGCCTGGAGTAGAATCATCAGCCCACCAGCCACCAACTGCTTCTATAGCATAGTTTGATTTAGATGTTTATATACAGAGATCTTAAGATTATTTTCTTGCTCAAGGAGATTTACTACTTCCATTCCACCCTCTCTATATTCATCACGATCCCTGTTTTGCATTAGACAGGCACTGAACAAACACACACAATGGATAGCATAAGTTACAAAGACAGCGGAAACTTTAACCTCTACACACAGGCTGTGAACAGCATATTAACGAAAAAACTCAAATGCTGCCCTGAAATGCCATGAATGAGACAACACAGAGAAATAAAATGCAATTGCTCTATTTGTAATTCTAAGCTATTGCTGTCTCTGCTAAAGCTGTTAAGAGAATTGCAGGAAGCCCGTGAAATAACTACCTTTGCTAGCCTAATAATTCCTAAACAGTTCTGATTACAACTGAAACAAAACGTAGCCATTGACTACAATTGCTCCATCAGCTTGAAAACATTTTATAACTTGTTGTAACTACATGAACATAAAATTTCTTCTGTAGCTGGCTCTTTATATGAATTCTGCTCATTTTTCATGATGACAACCTAGAAACTAAGCTGAGAGAGAAGTCGACCACATGAGAAATGCGAGCAAGCAAGCATCATCCATCTGCAACTATAATGGCCACACCCATCTCACAATTAGCAAATCCCAGTTGCTTAGCGCGCACGAAGTGTATATAACTAGAAAAATATTCAGTTTTCTGTGGCACAAAATTTAAATTGCTTGGATGGAGAATATTTTGAACACATGGGAGCATACACATATTACATCACCACCTTTGCTGAGTCCAAATGCGTATAACATTCAGTTCCATGTCATATCATGTTTACTCATGTTTCTCCAGTATCTTACAGACATATTCACTTCCCTCTGACTTTTTTACATTTTGTTGTGCTACAACCTGGAACTGAAATGGATTTAATTGGCAATGCTATTACTTGATGGACACAGGACACTACACATTGTGATGGGGTGAAATATTTTTATTATGCCACAAAAATTAAGTAAACAAAAGCAAACTGGCATTTATTGAATGCATAGGTATTCCCTTTGTTGTCACATGCCTGAATAACCTCTGGTGCAGTCACTCCCTCAGAAATCACAGAATAGTTAAATGGACTCCATCTGTGTGCAATTCAGTGCCATGTGATCTCAGATGAAAGCACCTGCTTTTGGAAAGCTTCAGAGTCTCTTGGAGAGCATATCTAAACAAATAGTACTGCGAAGACCAAGGGTCAAAATATATCCAGGATAAAGACGTAAAGAAGCACCAGTAAGGGTTGGGTTATTTTTTAAAAATCCCAAAGTATGAACATCTCCCAGGGCATTGTTAAATCCTTTACTACAAAAATGGAAATGATATTGAAAAACTGCAACTTTGCCTAGTTGTACAAATCCATCAAAATGTGGTGGTTGATTAAGAAAAGCACACAAAAGCAACTAAGAGACCTATGGTAACTTTGAAGGAATTGGAGAGTTCCATAGCTGATACAGAAGAAACTGCCTGTGTTCCAACTTTCACTTAGACATTCCACAAAGATGGAGCACTCTTTTAAAAAAAACGAAGTTTGCTAAAAAGGCATGTGGGAGACACAGCAAACATGCAGGAAAAATGTCCTCCGGTCTAATTAGACCAAAATTGAATTGTGGTGCAGATAATTTTCTCTTGCAGAAACTGAGAAACTGTTTAGGATGAGGTAGACGGAGACAAACACAGTGATCCTGTCTTGAGGAAAACCCAGTTCAGCCTGCAAGGTGCCTGAGGCTAGGGTAGATTTTCAAGAAATACACAGCCAAAGTAACACTGGTTTAAAAACAAGAACCTGAATGTCTTTGAATACCCTAATCATAGGCCAGACCCTGGTCTGACTGAGAATCTCTTGGAAGATTTAAAGGTTGGTGTTCACCAACAGTTTCCATCCAATCTGACAAAGCTGGACAATTCTGCCAAGAAGAAGGGGTAAACATTGCAGAATCCAGGTATGCAAAGCTGATAGAGATTTACCCGAAAAGATTTAGCCAACTGCAGCTGTAATTGCTGCCAAAGATTCTTCAACTAAATATGACTCGGGGAAGGGGAGTGAATATATATGCAACCAACAAGTATTAAGTTTGTTTTTGTCTACTTAACTTTTGTGCCATAATAACAACATTTTGCACCTTCATAATATGGAGTATCTTGTGTACATCAAGTAATACCAACACCAATTAAATCCATTTCAATTGCAACAAAACATGGAAAAGCCAAAAGGGACTGAATATTTCTGTGAGGTACTATATGCCTTCGGTTGGTTTTCTTTTTTATTATTTATTATTTTTTATTCATCATTAATAACATAAAACAAATATCACACCTTACAAATTTACAGTCGAAAAAATGAAAAAAAAACAAAAACAAAAAGCAGAAGGGAATATCCATACATTTTCACATCTCCTCTATCAATTCCTTTATCTATTCTAATGACTTTACCTCTTACATTTTTCATTCCATATAAAAATACACTCAATACCACACTTGTCCAATACAAAACAGATTTTCTGTATACAAACCTATCCTACCTTCCCTTATTCTCTTCTTCTGTCTTCATTCCAGTGATTCTCTATTTAGTATTCGCCAACAATAAATTATGAAATGATTTTTATTTCCAGAAGAAAAAAGACCTCTACTTTTCTCTAAATTTCTAAATATTAAATCAAAATTACTCACTTCTGGCTCAAGATTTTTGTTTCATTTTCTCTCTTCTTTTTCCTTTACGAGTGGTTTCTATCCAAATACAATTTTCCTATCCTTCTATCTTATCTCAAACTTTAACTTAATCGAGTTAACCTATTCCCATCTTTATCTTTATATATTTTATATCAACAAAAAATTATTCCTATCTCTACCATTTTCTAGATTTGGCTTGTTTCTACGTACCTAAATATATGTTTCTCTACCTCTCTCTTCAAGCTTCTACCCTATTTCGACCATGTAAGGTTATAGTTTCCAGTAGATTTTCTTTTATGAGGAGAGTTTGTCTTCTATCCCCATTATTGCGAATTTTCCCCATTTTTCATCTAGGATTGGTAAGATTGGAGTCCCAACTTTTTTAAACTGCTCTAGTAAATTGTCTGATAACATCGTTGTCAGTCTATCCATCTCCATCAGGTCATACAATTTCACCAACCATTCTTCTAGCCTACTGTTGGTTTTCAGAGTATGTGTTCAGATATCACAGTAAGCCAAGATTGCCTAGTTTCAACTGTTATTATTTGGGACAACAGATCATCTGTCTTCTGCACTATGATGACACATGTGGTATTTCTAATTCAATTATAGCAACTTCCACATTTGCACCTACACAAACAAATTAGCCTAAGTCATGTTTTATACTGATGTGAATGCTCTTTTAGTGATGCCTACGCGGACATGCCATGCAATAGTCTTCATTTTTATGTACCACAGTGCAGCCTGCAACTGATTGTACAAGCCAAGTCAACCCAGAGGATCTACTTGCTGAGACAATCAATAAAGGACTTGGGACTTTATGAAGGATAGTGTGCATTTGCCAACTGGAGCCATGAGAAGAGGAGGAGTAGGGAATACAAATAACTGAATTCTCCAGTTCTGCCTATTCTTCCACCAACAAGCACTGAAACTTGTCCAGCTCACTGCCACAAGTGAAATCCTAAAATCACATTAGCCTCTGTTACAAATGTAAATGACAGAGTACTGCATCATTTCTAAACACACACACACACACACAAGATCAGGCACCCTTTGGATAGCCAAACCAATTTTCCATTTCCTGGATTTGTAAAGAGTTCTCATTTCTGTATTAACCAACTTTAAAGGGAGGAAGTACAAACAGAAAGGCTTGAAGTTCAACATACTGCCATTCAAAGAAACCTCAAAGGCCTCTGTTGCTGAGCCTCAAACAGAGATGTCTGCAGGAAAACTAAAAAAGCAATTAAATCCAAAGCTCCATCTCTTAGTCAAAGGAAACAGAGAGACTCAAATGAAACATACTGTTACCAGAAGAGCCACATTACATCTATTCAATCCATATATGGATCGTTAACCACCAGGCCGTGTTTAAAAGATCAAAGTCAAAACAAAGCAGGGTCTCTTAGAAGTATGCAAGACCAGAATTTTAAAATATGGAGTGAGGCCAATAAACACTTTATCAGTTTCAGCAAAAAACATGTACAGCATGGAACTCTATCAGTCATACAAGAGGATATGGCCCCAGCATGGATCGTGCTCAACCTAGTAGAGCCTACCTGCATCAGATTGCAGACAAACACTCTAGTCTTTTGCTCACAGGTATCTCCTGCAACATCAAGGAGTGTTCTGAGTTAAGAGTTTTCCACTAGTATGCCTTTGTGTAAATTTTTAGAGGAAGCACATGATTTCATCAGAATTCATCCTACGAGGAATGCCTTCACACTGAAAGCTGTTAATACCAAAGTGCAGAAGTCATACAGTCTGCACCAGTGAATCAGCCAAACTATATGATATGCTTAGCCCGTACTCAAAGAAGATGTAGCACACAAGTGATAAAAGGTTATCTGTTTGTCTACACAAGTTTTTCTTCACCTGTCTGGCATACTTTGTTTTATGATCTATCATTTGAAGGTACACATCAGCTTAACTTTTGTGTCTGATTGCTAAAGCATGTGACTCCTACTGCTGGAGGGAAAAAGCATTAATCATGGGGAATACGCACTCCTTCGCATTTAGTCTGACCCAATGGGATTTGTGATAGTTTATAAAGAAGGGTGTGATAACATGAATCAGTTCAGCTTCATAAGTTAAGTGGAAAAGGAACAGACTATGCATTTCTTCACTGCTTAAGCTTACTTACTGTTATGTGGTTGAAATAAATATTCTAACTTTATCTGAAACTCTTTAAAATGAGTTTTTATTTTAGCTGCTTTAAGTTTGGGGTTCCAAGGGATTTGGTTATAAATATTTCTATCCAATTTGACATTTAAAAAAAACAACAGCAGAATAAAATAACGCAGAACTCACTGACAGCAGTTAAGGTCAGTGGCAAAGTCACTATCTTAAGACTGTTGGGAAAAATAGAATGGGACCATTCCATGTGTATTGCTGGGCATCTTGGAGGAAAGAACAGAATATGAATGCAATAAACAATATATTTGAAATATGGAATTCTTTTAATTTAAAAAAATTGGTTTTCAAACTAGTTTACTCACAATCTTGGGATACCTACCTTTCCAACAGCTAGCAGAAAACTACAGATATAAGCTCAAATACTATGAAAAGCATCATCCACGTTGAAGCTATTCCAAGAGAGTCTTCTTCCATTCCCTCATTATTTTCTTCTCTTCAAAGTGATGGAACGTTCAACAGGGACTCCCTAGAAAATCTGTGTAGGCACTGACAGACCTACAGTGGGTAGAGCCACTCTCTCTAGTAGTCAGGGCACTGACTTTTTTGTAAGTGATTTTTTTGCAGGGGGGAGGTAAGTGAAAAGGAGGGAGGTAAGTGAAAAGTGAAAAGTGAAAAGGGGAGGTAAAGGAAAAGTATGGAGAATGCATGGTCTATCACATGTTGCTGGGCTGTCTTTCACCCCGGGCTGTACTGGCTAAGGCTGCTGGGAGCTACAGTCCAATATCATTTGGGAAGAGCATATGTTTTCCATTCAAGCCTTGAAATATTTCAAAGCTTGTTGTTGTTGTGTGCTTTCAAGTCATTTCTGACTTATGGCAACCCTACAGCAAACCCTACTACCATGGGGTTTTCTGGAGCTGAGACGTGTGATATGCCCAAGGCCACCCTGTCGTTTCCATGGCTGAGTGGGGAATCAAGTCCTGGTCTCCAGGGTCATAGTCCAATGCTCAAACCACTATAATACACTGACTGTCACTTGAAGGCTTATTAGTAGGTCATGCAAAGTTGTTGCAAAGCTTGTTGAAGACAGATATCATTTCTCCTTCTTTATCCAGTTACTAACAGAATCCATTTTATAGTGTCCCTTTTCCTCGCATCCAGCACACATGATAGACAGGAAACACAGGATAAGTGGAATTGCAGCAAGAATGGAAAAGTATGTGAACCCACAAATCCAGCTTCAGATCTCATAAGCATAACTAACAGTGCATTGCTATGCATTAAGTTTTACTGCACTCAATGATGGTTACTTTCAAGTTACACAGGAGAAAGGGACCACTATATACACCCCAGGCCACTGCAGGTAAAAATACTAACTCTTGACACTTTTCCTTGTGCAACTCAGCAGTATATAACAATTCCCACAAAAATGTTTACATGACAACTCTGTTTTGTTGTTGTTGTCATTGAACAGGACCTTGGTTTCAAGGAGAAAAAAAATAGGTCTCATCTCCAGCACTTTTACCTCCCAAGGCCTACCCTACAATAGCAGCTGAGCACTTGCCAGATGCCTAAAGGCTATTATGTCAGATTCTTGAGTGACTGCATTCTGGCAAACTAATCTGTTAAATTTTCATATATTTTTTTAACATTTTTGGCATGGAGACTACTGGCAGAATTACTGCAAGAAAATACTCTGGGTAAACATTAAAGAATCACTATGAAATGTTTTAAAAACTGTTACAACAGGAACACACCACAGTACTGGCATAAACTGAATGACTGCACACACACAAAAATGAGTCAGAAAGGATTTTGTATATTGGCTTGATCAAGAAAGGCCGAAGCAAAAAGAAGCATGAGGAGATGGTTATACAAACAGGCTCTGTCCAGAAATCCCTGAATTCTGGTAAACAGGGCCATTCAAAAGAACATGGCTCTTCCCTGAAAATGGATTATGGAAGGAGTGATGATGAACCTGTGTTTGTTTCTCAAAAAAGAGGGCAAAGGGACTCTGTTCCATATTAAATCCATTGACCCTGAGCGGGCAACATTACAACTGAAGTATGTTTTTAAACAGATAATATAGATGAATTTTCAATAATTATCAGGTACTATATTAAGTATTTGACAATAAGTAATATGTAACTTCTAAACTTTTATTTTTAAAAAAATTAAAGTACAAAAAAAAGCCCTCAAATATGTTTTGGTATCTTGGTGGTCAATCTTGAAACAGCCCAACAAAATCAGTGGGGTGAAATAATAAGAAAGCTACGCAGGGATGTCTTGCTGCTATCCCTCAGTCACAACGTCAGACTACCTAAACGCAAAGTGTTTTCAAAAGAATGTCTCAACATTTCCTAAGACATGAGTTCTAAACGCACAGGACAAACCTTCAGAATGTGTCACAGAAATTTGCCAGAGACAGATCTCCCAGCAAGTCTACTGAGTACATTACCTTTATTGAGCTATAAGGCAGAGTGCCAGCACATCAACATTATGCAACGCATGTCTCTTGGGTTGACACTTGAAGGCCAACAGAGAAATGCTGGCAATACACAAGCTCTTTCTGTATCTATCAAGTACTTTTTTCACCCAGACTTCAGAAGGGCAGTATTGTTGCTGCATGCCTCCAAGTTGTTCTGACTTATGGCAACCTTAAAGAGATCCTATCATGGGATTTTTCTGGGGGGTGGGAGTGTATGATTTGCCACACTTAGCCCAAAGGGGATCTTGAACTAATAAATGAGCAGTTTTTCTGGTATTATTTTTAATGTATTTGCTAACACATGCAAACAGAAGGGCAAAAAGACCAACACGTCTCTTGCTCTTCACAGTGAAAAATATTCTACTGGCAGTCTGCACTGCAGCAGGATTCAATCAGCCCAGAAGACAAATGTTCCAACCTCTTTCCCTGTGAAGAAAGCACAGTGTTTTCAATTCAAACACTTTGGGATCAAGTGCAGATGGATGCAGCGAAGATTTTTTTTAACAAAAAAAATAGAATGCTCAGTGCTCTTACGTAACAGCTTTCCACTTGTGTTCGGGGATAAAGAAAACCCTAAGCGAAAATGTATTTTAACTGTGAGGAAGAATCAGGGTAGAAGAGAGCTGCTGTAAAATACGTCACGTCCTGAGTCACTATTCTAGCACAGCATAATTGCTCATTAGGCAGCTCACCTTGAAAAGGCTTGAGTCCTGGCCTGGGAAGGCTTTGGAATCTTGTGCACAAAACAGTGAGCCTCAGAGATGAAGAAACAGTTATGAACTCTGTGTGTCCTCATATGCTTGAAGGACTTTGAAGAATTGCTTTGAACATTACTTGTCTTGCGCTCTTGCAGATGGACTACCAAATCTAACTGAAGAGAAACACTGAAATAACATGCCTGCATTCAACAAACACTTTCTTGGCATCTCAAGAACTGTACAGAAGAGGCAATTAACATAGATCCTGGGCTGACAGTACAATCCTGCTGATAGCTCTACATCAGGACTTACCCTTTGCCATGTTAGATGGGAGGTGGGATTAGCAAAATAATATGCCTAATTGCCTATAGCACAGGTTCCAAAAGAAATCAGAACCAGCTGTATCCAAAGCAGATGTTCACAGCTGCTGCCAGACAAATAGAGTAGTTGCACAGTAGATCACACTAGACACTGATAACATCCCCAGCCCTATTTCTTGTTTCCATTTCTTTTACACATATTACTGCAGAGAAATATACAGGATTTTCTTTTTAATGGCAAAAATTGCAATAAGAGCATGGGCTCCCAGATGTGTATTTTCAGTCTTTGGCCAATGCAACAGAATGCCTGAAAGTATATCTCTGAACTCAGAAAAATTAAAAAGATAAAAAGATGTTCGTTTTGCTGGCCCAGTTAAGTTAGGGCCAACAGAAGCTCCCTAAAGGGGGCAGAAGTCAAACAGCTAAGGGACATGCAAAGAATGCATCACAAGTGCTGGATATTCTTGTACATTAGTCAACCTCATGTGTAAGTCAAGGGCAGGCTTTGAGGCCATAATTATGGATTTTGATGCAACCCCTGGATAAGTTGAGGGTCGTTCCACAGAGAGAGGAAAGTACCAGCACCACTTCAGGGGACCAGCCGCCCCCAGTCACCGCTGCTGCCATTTTCTGGTCCAGGCATTCAAAATAGGCATTTTGCCACTCTGCTCAGAGAAGGGGAGGGGTGTGTGTGTGTGTGTGTGTGTGTGTGTGTGTGTGTAATATCGACTACAGTATTAATTAACACTTATCCAAAAAGAAACAATCCCCTTCTCTGAGCAGAGTGGTGAAAGGCAAGAGCTTAGTCCATCCTAGGAGAACCTAAGGGAAACATGGAGCCCCCTCTACTCTCTTGGTGCTCCTTTGAGGGAGAGCACCAGAGAGCCACCACTGCACTGTCATTTTCCTACCTAGGCATTCAAAAAGACCAGAAGCAGACCCATGGAGGAGAGAGTAAAGGGAGTAAGCACTGTTTTGTTTTGTAGATTCTCCCAGGACAGACTACGCTCTCCCCTTTCACCATTTTACTCAGAGAAGGAGATGGTTCCTTTCTTGTTGAGAGTTAAGGTACAGTACTTACATTGACTCATGGATAAGTCAGCCTAAGTTATTCTAGACTTATACACAAGCATACACAGTAAAATGATTTCTCGGTGACTGTCATAAATATTAGGACTTTATATGTGCTACTCACAATTTGTGGGAATAACAAGTGTGTATAATACAGCAAGAAACCCCATCTTTGAAAATAGGGCCAGAGCTTCCACCTTTGCAGACCCATATAAAAATATTCCCCTTGATCATTATTAAGCTTTCCAGTAGCATTTGAGATTGCTTTCCTTAATCCTGTGTAAAGCAGTTACCTTAACAGGACCTCATTATTGCTTTAAAATCCATGAGACAGGAGTGAGGGTACTGTAATGTGTTCAGAGTGAATTTTCACTGCAAGAAGATTAGGTTAACGCTAGTATAAAATCCCTGCTTGCAACCTGAGATTCTATACAGTGTAAGCAACTTATGAAGCTGAACAAACATGCAGGCCTCCAAACAGTTAAAACAGAGATTTAAAGAAAGATGAAGGAAACTAAGAATACAGACCAAAGGAGGGATGAAATGGAATGGGAGATGCTGAGTGACCCACTTAAGAAAACTGTGCCTACAGAAGTGTTTTATGCCTTTCCAGGATTTTATTATGAAGTCACCTGGAGTCTGTATACTAATCACTTCAAATACTCCATCTTTCATGTCCTTCTGGTTAAGCATCCACTCTGTGCACTCTCTGTTCTACTAAAAATAACTGCACTGATACATGAAATCCAGATTGTGCTTGGTATACTGCCTTAACCAACACATGTTACACAAAGCTCCTAATTCCAGCATAAAAGTAGCATAGCTACCATGTTATTGCAAAATGATTTTCAGTAGTAAACATTTAGGAGTTACAGTCCTCCCTCCACATTGATGAGTTTGACCTTCACAGATTTGGTTATTTGTGAGATGCCTACTTGCTTCCTCACATCCAACCCTCAATTCCCTTGCCTCTTGCCCGCATGCACTGTGCCTTCCTTTCTCTGCACCCAGCCTAAAGGCAAGGCAAGGGGAGGAGGCAGCCCTGCACCTGGAGAAGGCAGGCATGGCATGCTTGGTCAAACGGAATCGGAGGGAGGCCTCAAAAGGGAATGGGAGGGCGAGTGTAAACAACAGCAGAAAAGCAGCTTGGTATAGTGGTGTAAACCCACCAAGTGACTTTTGGCAAGTCACACTCTCTAAGCCTCAGAGGAAGGCCAAAGGCAAATCTCCTCTGAACAAATTCCGCTAAGAAAACCCTGTGATAGGTTCACTTTAGGGTCTCTATAAATTAGAAATAGCCTGAAGGCATACAACAACAACAATACTTTCTCAGACAATCAGAAAGAAGCCCCTTCGTTGAACTCTCAAACTTGTCAAATTCAAACTTAATTATTGTGATTCAGTAACGACTCTGACCTTCTGCTATTTTTGTCCCTCCCATCTTTTCTGGTCATGTCACATCAGTAAAGAAAATTAACATTGTTAAATTGATACTTGTACTAATGCTGTCCCTGCAGTGAAAATGTGATGCTGAGAACTATACTATCCATAATCCGATACCATTAACCATCCTGGTCTGGAGTGGTAGGCCAAACCATCTCCGAGACCTCAGTTGGAGGAAAGAGTGATATAAAATATTTGTTCCAAATACACACACATACATATACACTTTCTATCCTTTAATAAAAAGTATGAGCAACAATTGAAACAATCAAACACATATTTTTAGTCTAAAGCTTTCACTATAATTCATCTTTCGGTTCTAGTCTCTCAGAACTCTTGGTGAAAAAAGGCTGCCAGAAAGGTTGAGGAACAACACTGTTAAATGAGTTTTGCTCTCAGCAATACTGCTGTAGTCATCTACACACCCAGCTCACATAAACCAGAAAAGAACAGCCCCACCCTGCAATTGTGTTGCAAATCACCAAACCCAGATGACCCAAGATGCTAAAGGGCAGAGTTTCCTTATCTGAGCAGATCTAATTCTTGCAGGAGACAAGTTGTTGGAAAGAGAGAAGTAGTAACTTCTTGACATTCCACATGACTCAGGCTACTGTTAATTGAGACATACTGAGACCAGAATGTGGATGTAATCAGTTACAAAAACAAGTAACTAGCAAGTAATTCTTCTTAGTAATTAGTAATTTATTTAGTAATTATAATTTATAGTAATTATAGTTTAGTAATTATAATTTAGTAATTTTTAGTAAAGATTTCACTCTTCACTCTCTTTATACCACAATCTTTTTATTACATTTATATTTACAGGGTAGGTTGTGTACTACCTGCCAGACAAGTGGGTTGGGATGATTCTGGGAAACTGTGGTCTAGAAAAGTGGCCTTGTTTTGTTTTCATCCTCATAAAAACAATCTCCCCATTGTTTCAAGTTATTACTATTTTAATATGCTCTCTTCCTTCCCACTGCCTCATGCAAAGAAACAATGCTAAGCATTTAATTGCTTGAAGGGGTATGATTTATTCATCTGTTAGCATTATGCCAGAGGGTTATAGAAGCTTAGATTTCACATACATGTATTAAAAACAAACAAACAGTACTGAGTTAAGGCTCTCCTTGGCCACAAACAAGTACTATGGTTTACTTGTTTTTAAGCAGCTGGGATGGAAGATCTACAGAGGTTGTGATAGGGTTCCTTCCTCCTTTCTGTCATCTTGTTTAGCAGGAACCCATCATTCTGTCATACTGAGACAAAAGCTACTTTAAGTACATATACCTCCTCAAGGATGCTGTCTACTGGCTTTGATTATAAGTAGTGTGGCTCATCCCAGCTCTCAGGTGTGTTCATTGGAAGCTTTTGAACACCTAATTCTTGCCCAAGGTTGCATAGAGTACCAATTACTTACTTGCATGAATTTCTCAGGGGATCATGCTTTCTGAAACACACATAATAGTGCAATCTTCCAAGTACTCTTTAAGTCCAAACTAGAATGCCTACATGCAGCTTTCCAGGACCTTGGGAACAACCACATTTTGCTTTTCCAGGGAATTATGTAGCTTAATTAGTGTCTGCTAATTTAAAAAAAAAAAACTTAAGTAATTCCACCTAGACAGAATTCCAAGAGTAGTCAGAAAGCAGATGTCATGACAGAATAACCAACGAAGCAAGCATAGTCATGTTTTATTGTCTTACCCTGTTTTTCCAAAAAAAACTCAGCAATACCAAGCAGGGATACTTCAGCATTTTTGTCAGTTGGCTATTTATAAGAAGACTGTATTGGATACAGCATATCCTGAACACTGATTTCAATTAAATCATGTTGTATAATCTTATGTGAGTAGTGGACAGAGCGCAGCTTGCATACGTGGCCTCTCATCCTCTTTTCCTGGCTCTATGAAGCCCCTATAGGAAAAATGTAAAAAAAAAACTGCTATGGAAATTCAGCAGTGCGACCCACCACTGAAAATCAGCAGTGCAATTTGCCATCCAAATTCAGCAGTAAATCAGTAAAACTATATATTCCCAAAAGCTTGTTGGAGTAAAATAATTCCCAAAAGGCTGTTGGAATAAAAAGCTCTTCACCTGTCAGTAGAAAGACAGCAAGGAAACAGTCGGTGCAGCCGCACTAGAAGGGAAGTTCCAGAGCCTCTTTCATATCTCCACTAAATGTGTCTGTGAGAGTAGTACGACTGTGAGAATTGTGCAGGAACAAAGATGAAGAACAGTAACTTGCATGTATTGTAAGTAAGAGATGGAAGCAGGTAACTTAGTAGTGAGGCCAATAGGTGTATGAAGGGCAAGCCAAGGTACAGCAGGAGCCAACAACTGACAAGTGTTAAACAGCAAAAAGTAACACAGTGTTCTCAATGAGTGAACCATAATCTCATTTCCAAGTCCTGTTCAGTAGGTCCATGCCTTCGTTATTTCCACAACACCTTTGTTAGAATTAATTGCTCCCTCGTCTCAGAAAAAGACATTTCTCCTTAGCTAGAGGATCACAGTGTCAGCCAAGAACTGCATAACTACTTTCAGTGCCCTTTAACTACATCCAAGTTGTATCTGCTACATCAGCTACAATGTTCGATTTTCCTCTTTGCTGAAGCAGTATTGTCCCATGCCAATTTTAAAGATCTGTTCCCAGCTTATACATATTTCTTCACTTAGATTCCCTTATCTATCATCTTGACAGATAAATCTAGTTAAATTGCTTTATTATGCAGTCTAGAATTTTCCTCTTGTGCACGACTAGAATTTTTCAATGCATTCTTGCCCTCAACTGGTTGCTCTTCAGAAATTCCCAGCAGAGGGAATAAACGCAAACCAGTGTCTATGACTGATCATCAGAGACATGTATGTGCGCATATGTGCTTCAAATCACCTGCTGACTTATGGTGATCCAATCAATTTCACAGGGTTTTCTTAGAAAAGGAATACTCAAGTCATTTTGCCAGTTCCTTCCTTTGAAATATAGCCTATAGAGATAAATATATAGTAAAATTAAATTTCAGCACGGAGTCTAAGATTTTGAATTTTCATGATTACCACTTAACTTCCTAACTTGCCTACAAAACTATCTGCCAAAATGTGTGCATCCAATTTCAAAACTATCTTAACCACTTCTGGTCTATTTCTTTGTTAGTCATTTGATTTGCTTCAACTACACAAGTTTCTGACAAGCTGACCAGTTACAGTCTTAATATTCATTTCCTCTTTTAAGGTTTGGCATGTCCCAACAACAACCAAGGAAGATCACAGATGCATGACGAATCAGCTAATTAATTTAGTCCAGCAAATGTGATAGCATATTATATACTAATTTTTAAAATATTTTTTAAAATACTTTTTAAAAAAATCAATTTCAATCCTCGTTCCTTCCTTTATTTTCATGGGGGGAGGGAGATAAGGAAGGGTAACTTATATTTTTCAAGTCATACTTCCACAGACATTACATCCACACAGACAACATTAGGCACGGCAGAATGCTAAGTGGAGTCTTTCCTGGAGAGAACTACAATGACAGAGTTGTGAGGGGCTTGGGTCCCTGCTCCTGACCCTCTGTGAGCCGGATTCCAGTCATCAGTTGGCCAAATGAGGTTCACGGGTCAAACAATCCTCTCCCCTAATATGGCAAATGCTGAAAATTTATTACACATGGTAGTCTAAATCCAATTGCTTGTCCCAACCAGAATACATTTACTGATTCATGGCTGAATGATATGTCAAGAAATCTACACCAACTGGGCCTAGCAATTCACTTTAGGCCGACGGTTATAAAAATTGCAAGCTTTTTTTCTGCATTTGATTTGGATGCAAGGAATCCCTTACACAGACCACACTCAGGGCTGTCAAAGCAATGTAGTAGTGTAAAGAATATTTTCAAAATTAGACTGAACTAAATGAAGATGGCTTTCAGACATTATTGCCAGTACTCTGGAAACCACAAGATGCCTGTTATTTTCAGTTGCTTCCATAGGAGGACTTCAGAATTCACAGCTCTCCATCTGCTAAAACAGAAATAATTCAACTTAAGAAGTTCTTTCAGCTGTGAAGACAACAATGGTAAACTGCTATGAGAACATACATGCAGAATAGTGTAGTAAATTGCACGATTTTCCAGATCAGTATTCAACAGCCGTAAAAAAGTATCTAATGCAGTGGTTCTCAACCTGTGGGTCCCCAGATGTTTCTAGACTTCAGCTCCCAGAAGCCCTGAGCATTGACCATAGTGGCTGGGGCTTCTGGGAGCTGAAGTCCACAAACATCTGGGGACCCACAAGTTGAGAACCACTGATCTAATGGGTCAGCTTAACCTGTCCTCCTACCTGTCCTAATATCACAGGTCTTGAATTTCAGTGGCACCCTGTTACTATTGCCAATATGTAGAGGAGACAAAAACAAGGTTAAATAGGCTCCAGAATTGTACACTGCTAGAAAAACTATCATACCAGTTACAGGCCCCTACAAACAATGACCAAAAGTCAATATTGTCTCCATTTAACATCCCTTCATTACATTAGCATGTCTTATCTCCTTTAGGCCCTCCTGAACCTTATGTGAAGTTCAGGTCCTGTTTGATCAGTTTCCTCACTTGAAGTTTGATGATACAGTAATGCAATCATTAGGCTTACTTTTCCCATCTACTGTGAAAGGGTTTTTATGTTATGGCACTAATGTGTTGGTAACATAAAAACCCTTCTACAGTAGATGGGAAAATAAGTAATGATTGCATTACTGCATCATCAAGATTCAAATGAGGAAACTGATCAAAAGGGTCTTAACCAGAACTTTGCTCTGATAATGTAGAGAGCCAGCATGGTGTAGTGGTTCGAGTGTTTGATTCCCTGTTGGACCATGGAAACCCCCTGGGTGACTTTGGGTGTGTCACACATTCCCAGCCCCCAGAAAGTCCTTGATAGAGTCACCATAAGCCAGAAACAACTTGAAAGCACACAACAACAACTAATCTGCTAATTTTTTAAAAAAGGTCTGCACCTGGTCTGGGTTATCACAGTCCACTATATGTTTATACAGTCAGCCCTCCACATTTACAGGTTTGACTTTCACAGATTTGATTATTTGTGAATTTCTTCAACCTCTGCCCCCCGATCTCAGGCACTTCTTTTCCAGGGCAATCTTCCCTCTTGGTGGCTCTGATCAGGCTATGCAGCCCTTTATACCATGACAACCTGCCCCTCATCCTCTCCTTTTCTGACCTGGCTTGGACCCTGGGTGTAGATTCTCCCCACCATGCTTTGGCCCCCTTCCCACACACACACACACACACACACACTTTTTGACATTTGCAATTTTTCTACTTTTGTGAGGGTCCTGAGCCCCTAACCCTAGCGAATGTGGAGGGCCAACAGTACTCGCACAATACTTAATGTCACTATACAGCTGTGCTCCTGAATACTAACACATCAAATAAATACCTACAATTACTCAACGAATCTATGCTTTCCTTTTCCCTAACTCTTATATCACTTCTAATCTTAACTATTAAGATTTCGGCTATTACTGCTAGTATTTTTACCATCTTCCTATATTCTGGATAATGCATTGTCACATCTGTAGCCATATATATTAACTTCCTTGGCTGCATAGGCATGTCTTCCTATAATTTACAATTTAAAAAAAAGCACGGTCTATATCTGTGCCAAAATGGAAGATTGTTTCACTTGTATGTTCATAAATACAAGAAACACATTAATTTAATATTATATATCTATAATTACTTGGAGAGAGAAAAATGTTGCTTATCATGAAAGAAAATAAGAGGCAAATATTTCATTTTGATTGGTTGTGATGTTGATAGAACTATACAATGACCAGCCTTTCCTATGATATGACTGGACTATGTGGTTTTGTAGGAATATAGTGATAGTATTGTAAATTAAAGTCAAAGATACTGAGCAGTTGGGGCAGTTAAAAAGTGAGAGTTTGATTGGCAAAGAGAGAAGTTTCCATTTCTCCTAGCTTTATCAGTTACTAGGCCTTGTTAAAATGATACTGTTTTTGATACTGTTATCTTGCCAAGAAAACCATATGACCCAATCATAGAGCTTTCCTGGCAAGATTTGTTCAGAGGAGGTTTGCCGTTACCTTTCCCATAGGCTGAGAGAGTATGACTTATGCAAGTGGATCTCCATAGCTGAGTTCATTCAACTCCCGACCTCCTGGAATCCCTGTCCAATACTGAAACTGCAACACCACACAGGATCTCTAATCAAACATTAAACACACTGTTTAATGTTTCTTTCGTGTTAGTATTTTATATTACACTTAACTAGGACATCAGCCACATAAAAGTTATTCCTGCAACTGCCACCAAGTTGGCCTGTCTCATTAAGCTGTTCACAAAGAGGGTTGGGGGGACATCTTTTAAAGTATCCTAATAAAGTCCAGATGGATACCAGAACACACACTACTGCTGACAATCTCCACTGTATCTGACACAATGAAATGCCAACATGTCCACTCCTGACCAGGATGTTTAGTTACAGTGTGAAGGTATCAGGGGATGGGAAGAATCAATGTTTCTGAAGAAATGCCTACTGCTAAGAGCTAGATGACCCTCCTTCAACATTTTTGAGGTCATCCAGACATGCCTGGGAGAGATAGGTCAGTTGCGTTATACAAACAGCACTAGGACCCCCCCATCCATTTCTTTACTTTTATTTAATTTATTGGAAATTAAAATTTATGAAATGTATATTTTATCTTTCTGCCATCAAATGACACTCAAACCTTCTAAGTGCTGCTGAAATCTAACAAATATAAATACAAAGATGACATATTTAATTACACTATATCAATTTTTAAAAAACCACCACTGCCCAGACTCAAGCAGCTAAGATGCCAAAGGTGTCTAAAAAGCGAGTTCCAGAGCTTGGGAGTGATTGTCCAAAAAAACAAAAAAAATCCTCTCTTGCTTCCCTACCAAGCATGCCTCCTGAGAGAAAAGACTTCCTTGGTGATATTAAGACGTGAGCAGACTTGCTGGGCAAACAAACTTTCAAGCAGCCTGTTTCTAAGTTGTATATGGCTTTATATTATGTCATATAGCACCATGCCCCAAGTTTTATAGCACTTTGAACTTTGCCCGATAGCCAATAAAGCTGTCATAGCAAGGGAGTAACATGCTTACTTTCATACGTGAGTCTGATTTCATAGGTCTTTCTCCCATTAAGATTTTATAAGCACCCTGGTTATCTTATTCTTGGCATGTTCTTTATCAAACAAAGGAGGCCATAGTGCAGGCTTCCCCAACATTTTTCTCCTACAATGGCCAACCACTAATATAAAACATTAACAATCTTGATAGCAAGAAGCCTAGAAGCCAATCCAATTATCTTGTCACCAGACAAACATACGTCAGTTAATAATGAGCCTGTCATGCTAGACAAATATAAATGTTAAGATGCAGGAAGGAAAGCAGCTTAAAAGATGAGATCTTTCTTAATTTTACTGGATCTTTAAAAACACCATTAAAAAGAAAAGACAAAGAAAGGGGGGAAGAGTACATAGGATATGGGCACAAACTTGGCATACACATTCATAAAAGCTGACCATATTTCCAAAAACACAGTCACTTGAAGTTGATATCTATAAAATACAGGCTCAGGAATAGCTAAAGGAGTAAGAACTTCTGGGTACTCCAGGACAGTTGGTGAGTGTTTATCATTTCCACACTGAAGTATTTTAGCAACAGGAAAAGCATACAGGATCAAACCACACTGAGATCTTTACACATATGCTACTCTGAATGATGAACTCAGGAATACCACCTCTGGCAGTGTCAATTCTGGACAAAGTGGCCACTGTCACAGTGTTTGACATACAGTTGCTTTCTCAGAAAGCTCGTAAGAGCTTCTGCTAAGGATAGGCACCTACTGAACAATTTCTCCTCCTTCAAAAACCTATGTCTAGATTCCAAAATAGGCAAATTGGGTCTTGAATATCTAGGGGTTTTCTTCATTGTTATGGTACAGCAGCTTTCAAACACACAGGATACTAAAGCTACAATTCAAACAAGTTCCACTTGGACACATCATTGCGCTGGTTCCATTTGACACAATCAAACCTGTGCTCCTAAGCTTTGCTAGAAAGTATGACAATTGCACATCAAATCAAACTTTTATTCTTATGTCCAATATAAAGGAAATAAGCAATATATTTCCCACCAAAGGGCACACATTGCAAGATACCTTTTCATCCAATTCAATAGCACAAGAACAACCATCAAATCTAAATCTAAGGGACCAAAATACTTTCAAGTTTATACCTAAATTCAGTTACTAGACCTGACCAGCTCAGCCGTGTTGAATCGATGACACTTACGTAAGTGTTGGCTTACTAAGTTTGAACTCATTCAGTGGATTTTCATAAAAAAGGGGGAGTTATTAGAGAAAATTAAATAAAATATGCTCATATATGAGATGTACAGTGTATGTTAAAAAAAAGTGATCTGTTGGGATGGAGGGAGAACATAGAAGGTTGGGGATGACTGGGGATAGGCTGAATGTTCGAAGGGATTTTTACAAGGCTAATATGCATAACAATTAGAGTTTCTTTTCGCCCATCGTGCGAGCCACAACTAGAGTGAGAAAAATTAAGCAGTTAGAGATAGGAATTAGACTTAGAGAAAAGACAGTGAAGTGTGGGGTGAAAGCTGAGACAGTGAAGGGAACATGTTTGTCTTCTGGGTCACTTACAACACTTAATTAGGTTCAGCTAGGAATACGATGAGTTAAACAAATAACAGCAACAACTAAGCCTTGATATTCTGTAACAATAAGTTTCTCTATACCAAGTAATTTTTAACTATATACTCAACTTCTGTTAAAAAATTATTCACGTATTATATACACGAGCCTTTCAAGATACTACAATAGAGCTGTTCAAGAGTGGTGGTAACTTGGGCACCAGAAAGGTAGGATAAGTGAAGGCCCCATGTTTGGTGTCATAGTGGTAACACAAGTTCACATCCCACGGTTCTACTTGGGATTGCTACTTAAACTTCAGCAGTTTACAGAATTATGTGCTTAAGCATCTGTTATCTCCACAATATACTAAAGGATACTCTGAACCAATCAGCAATATATCTGATCTTTAGCTAATGATATGCAAAACCAAACAGACCTGAATCAAAAATTTCTCTGCATGTTTGAAGAATAACCTCTTATCAAGTCTAGAAAATGTAATAAGACCGGATCTGGTACAATTCCAGGATATAGACAGACAGACAGACACATATAGTTCAAGAAGCTCATTTATCTTTTGTTTAAACAACCACAATAAAAGCCAATTAGAACTCTCAAAATAGCCAAGACTGTTAAATGCTTCAAAACATGATTATTTTCAACTTTAATGCCAGCTAATGAACCTTTCATGGAAATCTTTTTAAAGTCTGAAATGGCATTTTTTAAAAAGAGATGCCTATGTACTATGTTCAACTAAATCATTCCAGGCTTTTCAGTTCCTAAACGCTCTTAAAATAATGGAAGAACTATTTTGCTGTTTCTCCCCTCTATTTTTTTTATGCAATTGCAGCCACTGCAGTGAATATTATTGTTCCAAAACTCTTTTATTGCTTACACTGTCATTTCTGGCTTAATCATAAGCTTGCTCAATTGGATCCTCGCCCTTTTCCTAAGGCTATTCATCCAGCATTTATGCCTGGAGGTTTTGTTGCTTCCATCTCATTCTATTTAACTTTCTGGCAATTATCGCAGCTGAGCTCAACTTTGGGATAAAAATCTTCATTTGGGAAAAATAGTAGAAGGATAGGAGGACGCAGCTCTCTGGCCTGGATCCAATTAGTCCACTGTATGGGCAGAATGTGTCTGTGCTCATGCAAGGGAAGCGAATTACCAATTCATCCCACTTTCTGAACTGGCCCCAGAGGACCTGGGAAACTGCTAATTGTGCATCCATGCACACACATGCACCAGTGCACATGTTCTTTGGACCAAGTCTGTTGGTATAGTTTTGCTATTTTATTCAGATTAGTTCCTATTCAAATCCCACAGACCAGGAGTCCAAAGGTTCATGGCTTCCAAGACTCTGACTCCATCTCAGGAAAGGAATTGGAGATCATCCCTGACCTCACATCAGATAATTCTGAGTTTCAGGAACAAGACTCCGACTAAGGCATATTGCGCCATGTATTAATCCAACCGCAAATGGAAGAACATTCTTTCGTCATCACCTTGTTCTAAACAATTCAAAAACAGCCTTAAGAGAATAGTAAGAAGACAAAAATAAAGCATACAGATGAACACTGTTAGGTAGAACTGAGCTAAGGTGAGAGCAAGTAAGTTGGAGATGCAGAAAAGCTTTCTGTACCTTTGGGAATTATCCTACATGCCGGTGTATAAGACTCACTTTTTTTCCTGAAAAATACTGTTTGAAAACGAGGTGCCTCTTATACACCACTACATCTTATACACCAGCAAATAGTATTTGCCAGCATATAAATGAGGTGCATCTTATATGCTGGCACATCTTATACGCCAGCAAATACAGTATGCACACTATAGCAAATTATATTTAACTGTTTAGGAAACATGACAAGAAATACAAAGAAATGGAGTGTTTCTCTCTCCTCAGTAGTTTCTGATAGATAGGAATCCAGGCCCAGTCCTTAAGCAAGGCAGGACAGTCTTCTTCCTTCGGTTCTCAGAAGATTTAAACACAATGCATGTACTGATTCAACTCAAGCAATGTATCACTGGCCCCAGCCTTAAAGCTTATGGCAGTGCTCTTTCAGTTTAGAATTTAAAAAGAGGACAAGTCACTTGATAGAATTTTTACTCATTCAAAGGCAGAGTAGGCCACCATTCTATACAGGCACAAAACATTCAAGAAAAATAAATGTGACACAATTTTTAAAAATGTCTAGTTTTTTAATGTATTAGAGAAATTATCCTTCCTAAAATGCTAACGGCACCAATCAGGTCCACTGATTGCCATTCCATATTTACCTTACCAAGATAAAATGCTGGGATTTCCATTTTTAAAAACCCAGTCACTTTGTTATTTTGAGCCTGTTCTATTTGCGTTTTGGGAGCTCTAATTCTGACATAATCCAACAGACAGAGCTTTCGGCCACAGGATGGACTGCTTTTGGAAGACATACCTTCCTTGCTGAAACTCTACCCTTGTATTAGAGGTTCTCTGCATAGACAAAGCTGTACTCTCTATAATTTACTTCACACAAGCTAGCATGGTGCAGTGATTTAAGCATTGGACTACAACTCTGGAGATCAGGTTCAATTCCCCCTTCAACCATGGAAACCAACTGGGTGCGTCACACACACACACACACACACACACACACACACAGAACACCCCATGCTAGGTCCCCCTAAGGTCACAATAAGTCGGAAACAACTTGAAGGCACACAGCAACAACAATTTCTCACTAATTAGATCTGGTCCAGATTAAGTCTCACTTCTAAGACTTGAGACTTCACGCAAATGGCTAGGATGTGACACTTGTTTAGGACGTGACACTTACTGATCACTAAACAAGATTTAAAATGTGGGGTTTTGTTTTTCAAAAACTCAGATGGCATGCCTCTTTGGCTAATTAATATATAGCGCCAAACTACTATCTGATTAAAGCAGTACTTCGTATTTTTATTCCAGAGCTTTCAAATATTAAATATAACTACCCTTTTAAAAGTATCTTGGCTGTCATCATTTCAGTGTGCCTGTCTTCATAACTGCTCAGGCAAGACGTTTCTCTTAACTATAATGAATAGATTTTGAGACGGAACACATGTGACTGATGGGCTTGGGCATGTGGTATCACACTGAGTTCAAATAATTATAATTCAAGAGAAAACTTGGCCATTATTTGACATGGTGTGTTACGTTATAGTGCTCTCTATGTCTTATATGCTTAATCTTTATTCACTTTGATGTATGATCATTCCATGTACCTCCTGATTGCTTTTCAAAAGCAATCTAAATTAATGTGAATTGGTAAAGGGTAATTATCACTATGAATAATTAGTGCATGCTAATAAATGCAAATAGGCCAATGGGCTAAGTCTTTCCTGAGCAAATAGATCTTGCTCATGATACACATTCTGCTAAGAGGGTTTCCCCACAATGAAGAAAGAGAAGGCAAACCACATCCATAGTTACAGGGAGCATTTGTAGGTCAAGAGGCAAACTAAGCAAGCAAGAGTGAGAAACGATTCAGGACTTTGGATTGTACATCAGTGAGAAAAAAGACTAATACTGGTAAAATGAAGCGTTTAATAAGAAAACTATGAAGCATACTGAATGAGATTTGGTATATGCAAATCTCACAGCTTTCCAGGAATAAGTGTATTTGAATTAAGGAACATCTTCCACAAGAGCATCACACAGAACAGAATTATCCATCAAACTGAGTGGAACACATTGCTCACTTTAAGTGTCTCCTTTCAAAGAAAGAATGATCTAAATTCTACACACACACACATCTTTAACGATGCCTTAAACCATCAGTTGGAGCTAGGGGGTCTCATCTTTGAGGAAGCAAACATCATAGACAAAGGGCGGGAACCTTCCTGTTGAGGGAAGAACGTCTCTTACAGTTCTTTGGATCCAACCTAATGCTAGGATAAAACCAGAGCCTGACCCAGTAAAACAAAAAAAAGCATTCAGTTATTCACTGATGAGTTCAAACATTTAACTTCACTATTTTTGGCAAGAAAAAAAAGTTTTAGCTCTGGTAATTACTGTGTTAATTGTTTTTTGTGCAATAATTTACGGTACCCACATAAATCTTTCTTCTTTACTCACAAAGATAAACTTTCCACTAGATGAGTATAAGACTTTGAAATATAAGGTTTTCTACATAGGGCTCTATATATCTGACAATCATACGCATCTTATGAAAGATGACGTCCCGTGGCAGCTGACGTCACCCGTGGCACATCGGTAGCTGCCACCTGAGGATCACAAACCACACATTCAAAGTGAGGGGTAGCCATGAAGTTCATCATAGATAAAACAATAGGTCTTATCTTCCACTACCTTAATAAACTAGCACATTTATAGAATAAAGATTCATGGGCTAATCATGCAAGATATCAAATTTCAAAGAGCTATCCATGTTATCAGAAAGGCCCTCCCTCCATCCCAACTGCCACTGCCCTGGCCTCAGAGGTAGACACAGTTCCATCACGCCTAGGTCCAGAAGCCAATGGAAGGCTGTCCCCTCCATCCCAACTGCCACTGCCTTGGCCTCAGAGGGAGAGAAGAAACAGAAGCATCTGCTGGACTTAATCTCCTCCCACACTACTATCCCCTTTCCTTACATGTCATATCTTCATTAGATTGTAAGCCTGAGGGCAGGGAGCTGTTCTGTTGTTCTTTTTACTTGTAAAGTGCCATGTACATTGACGGCAGTATATAAATAAATGATAGTATGTCTCAGCATAAGAGTAAAGGAGAAGTGAGAAGGAATCTAGCAGCATCTTTAAGGCTGGCTAGCTTATTTTTCATACACTTTCAAGGATTTCAGTCAGGTGTACTGGCTGAGTACAGTACTAAAATCACAGGCATATTAGCAGTTAAACCGCTGTGGGAGTGGGATCACAGGGTAATAAAATAAAAAAATGTGATTGCTGCAAAACCCTGAAGGTGGGGCAAAACCAACGCAGACTTTCAGAAAGAAGAACAACACTCAGTGAGGACACAGCAGTATTCCTCAATTCACTCCCACTTCAGTCTTTTTTTTACAACTAGCATCTGTGCCAACTACTCTGGTTTCCATCTGAGGCACACAGCCAATCATGGCCTGTGGTCACTGCTATGACTGATATCTCCACGAGCTCCAAAAGGACAAGCAGATCAGCTGATATTGAAGCAAGTCTCCACTGTAACCTCACAAGTGGCATCATTAACTTTTCAAAGGTTTGGCAACTTAGGCACCTTTGGGATGCACAAAAGACCAATGAAGTAAAGGAGCAAGAGCTCCAAGAAAAGAATGGAGGCCAGATGGTGCCATGGGCCTGGACAGCCAGATCAGGGTTGCCACCTCATTTTGTGATTACCATGAAGTTATTCTATCATTTCATTGTGCTTCCAAGTTAGTAAAGCAGGCATAATGAATAATAATGAAGCATAATAAAAGTCACATCAGTTTCAACAATGCTTTCAGGTTTTGAATCAAGCTGACACTAATATTTTTGTGTACTTCTTGCTGACGGGGGAGAGTCTCAAAAGTTAGCAGTAAAACCTAAGGGTTTTTTGTTTTTGTTTCTCTAATCAATGAATTAGACTCTAGTTGCCCATTCCCTTTTCCAAAGAAACTCCAAAAGGTTTCCTTTTCAAAAGTAGCTTCCATTGCTGAGATGTTGCTGTTAAACAGGCTTCATTACACTTTAGTACATACACAAACACGTACATGACCACAGAGAGAGAATTTGGTTATTGCAGAAGTGATGGTTGTGTGGCCTTCCAGATATTGCTGAACTGCAAATCCTAGCATTCCTCAAAATTGGCTGTGGTGGTTGGGGATGCTAGGATTTTCAGTCCAACAATGCCTAGAGGACCACACAATTCTTACCGCTTGTTTATTCGGCAAAAAATATGAAATGTAAAGCAACATATCTCAACAGACTGTTTATCTGGCTGTCACTTAGATTTGTTGGTGTACAACCTGAAATGGACTGTGGTCAGTAGTAAGCCTTACTCTGCTTGCTTATCCAGATCAATGCAAAATTTAAACTCTGTCCTTGAGCTGGGACCTTTAACTCTTTGGTTAGCCCTCTGGTTTGCTTCAGATGCCATAACCAGACACCTAGGAAATGTGTCTCATGGAATAAAAAGATAATTGATAAGTATGTTTTTTTTCTTTCATGCAAGGATATTTCTACTGATATGAGAACTATTTTCAAAACCTTGTTTATTCAAAAGTAGAAAAGCATGGTAGTATGGCACAGTTAGATTACATGATGCAGCTATTTTCACTGTTCATGTGTCAGATACCTTACTATGAAGCGCTACTTAAAGTTACAGCAACAACGGAGCCTGCTTAGTGCAATGTTTTTTGTTTCTTCTGTTTAGTGCATGTTGTAAAATATCCATTCAGGATTTAAGCGACTGAAGAACATGTACTTGTTTTTCTTTGTTTAAGGCAGTGCAGTGTGATTCAGAAGATTTGACTATTTATTTCAACAGATTCACAGTGTTACTGTCCAACAGACTTCTGCTGGCAAACAGTAATAAGGAATAAACAACTATTTAAGAGAAATAATTTATAACCACAGTGAGTTAAAAGTGGCCCACATATCCTTTTTGCCATCTTATTTTCATATTCTTTGATCATATCTTTCCCCATTACCACCGTAAGTTGAAACATTTGCTTGCTCTATGAAGAAGGGGTGGGAAGGAAGACTACTCATGATGTATAACTGATGAACAAGATCACCTTGACAGTTACAAGTCATCTGCAGATCTGAGCACCGATATTCCTTTTTATACAAAGTCTAAATACCCTAAAGGCACCAAATCCCATCTGATCTTGGAAGTTAAACAAGGTCAGCCCTGGTTAGTAGCGGGATGTGAGACTGCCAACAAATACCAGGCTCTGTAAACTGTATTTCAGAGGAAGGAACTGGCAAAGCCACTTTTGAGTATCTCTTGCCTAAGAACACCCTGTGAAGATTTCATGGAGTTGCCGTATGTCAACAAGTGACTTGAAGGTACAAAGACCCATGTTCCTCTTTATGAGGTTCTGATTAATCAGTCAGAGAGAAGACAATTATCCAATTCCCACAATGCCTAAGTTAATGGGGAAAATGCCGAGCACAGATCTACACAGATCTTCCGTTTTACAACTCTCATTACCAAAAATGAAATGTATTCATCTCTGGAACTACACTGAAAGCAATTTATTCCTTAAGCTTTGCAAACTATCAAAATGGGGAGGAAAAGACACTGCCTGCAGCCAAGCCACATGCTGATATTGCACAGAACATCTCTTTTATTGTGTTAGCATGTACTTCATTACAGTTCTGTGATCGGTTGGAAATAATGAAGACCACATGTGTTGGACTTCACAGATTTTTGGAATAAAGAATCAGGGGTTTAAATTCTTTATTATCCCACTAGAGACTTTCTTGGCCTCAGAAAAACTGAGCAAGAGGAATCCAAGGTGTAAGACTGTTTCTCTAAGGTAGTGTTGAAAAACATTTGGACAATTTCAAAGCAAAGTGATTCTGAGTCTGTGAACCATACTTTGATTCCTCTCTGCATAAAATTCATTTTACTTTGCTATAGTTAACTCTTGATGAAAGCTTCAGGGACTTGTGACATTTTTACTGTGAAGATCCTTTAAATTTTTTCATGCTACTGTTTATAGATTTAAAAAACACTATCTTGTAACATTTTAATGGAAAGAAAATAGAAATGTTTCAGGTTTTTTTTAAGCAGCGTTATGTTATTGATATAGTCCTCCCTCCACATTCACAGGTTTGACCTTCATAAATTTGATTATTCATGAGGCGTGCTTCCATGTCTTTCCCCCCATTCTCTTCCTTCCATTCCCTTTTGTTTTGCCTGGCTTGGAGAAGGAAGGCGCGTGCCCAGACAAAATGCAAGCAAATGGAGGAGAGGAAGGCTCACGTGAGCCTTCCTTGTCCCCTCCAGAGCTCCCTCTCCCATTCCCTTGCCTCTGCCCCCAGCGCATACATATAACGCAAGGAAATGAGAGGGGTGAGGTCTGGAAGGGAATGGGGGAGGGATCGCAGGTGGAGGAGCTATTTGTGGTTTTTCCACTTTCCCGAGTGTTCTGCCCCCTGAACCCTCACGAAAGTGGAGGGGCCACTGTACTCAGTTTCACTGCACAGGATGCTGTACAGACATATAGTACATCTAAAACAGCGATGCTTCAGTTAACTAAGCTTTGCATGACAATTTTTTTAACTACAAACAATTCTTTTTGTCCTTTGCTTTTCCTTTAAACTTTGTCGTAACTACCCAAGATGTTTTCAGTGGAAATTACCAGTTTTCAGCGGAAAATGTTCTTAGGCAAAAGATACTGCATTCAATATATAGCTTCTGAGCTGCCAGTCCAAGGGACAAATGTAGCACCAACTCAATCCCAAAAGGCTATTACTGGAACAGACAGAACTTGACAGAATACTTGGCAAAAAAAAGTTCAAATACATTTTACAATTCTTTGAAGCTTTAACAACTGCATCTCATTCCCTCCATCTGGTCTATTCAGTTGTATTGCTACAACATGAGTTAGGGTTCAAAAATTACATGTGACCTCCTGCCATATCCCACGGATAATACTTCTATTAGATTTGCTTGATACATTCAGTTAAGTAACATTCTGGGATGAGCTATAGCTCACCAGTACAGCATACCCATCTGCACGCAAAATGTGACAGGTTCAGTCACTGCCCTGTCTAGTTGCATGACAAGCAATCACAGATACCACACAGAGAGTGGGCTCAAGTTCTCCTTTAGGGTAGCAAACTTGTGTAATGTATGAGTGTATAATGAGTACAACAGATGAAAGGCAGTACTTCTGTAAACTGCTTTTAAGTAATAGACTTAAGAAACTACAGCAAAATTGCTCATTAACAATCTCCACTAACTGTTCTGCTTTAATTATAAAGCAGTAATTGAAAGTTAAAGGCCGTACCAAAACTAACTGCACTCACTTGTCCTGAAACAGAGCTCTGAATTGGAGTAGCATTGCTCCATATTCTGGAGAGGTAATACTGGTGAAAACAAGCATTGTTTGGCTACATGTCTAGCTCTGCAGACACATAGAAATGAACTACATGAGACAGTAATCAGATGTGTCCACTGACCAACCCTCATCTACCTCAAAATTGTCAAGCAAGAGCCATACATGTACCTGTTAGGAACAACTACCTGAAAAGTTACTGCTTTAATTAGAACTGCCCAGATCTCACAGCCAGTGGCAAAGTAGTCACAAAAAGTAATTATTCCATGATCTGGTCAGACCAGGGTTCCCAAATGAGTGGAAGCGCCCTAAATGAGTAAAGAGATATATGCTTAGGGGCTCTCTAACATAGCTTCAAAACATTATTTGAGGACCACAGAGCTGGTCTGATTTCCAGCATCATATCTGCTGGTCCTTACGTTAAAACCACTACTACTCCCCCTCCATTTGAGGAGATAATAAGTAACTACCTTATAAAAATCCCATTCATCCATCCCTTTCCTACACTTTTATACAATGAACTGCCTCTGAAAAACCTATTTCTAAATCAAGTGAGGGGACAGATTTGTCTCCAATAGCAGTGCCTTAAGTGCCAGGTGTTAATGCCCAGGGGGCTTAGAGTTCAATCCTATGAAATTTAACTCAGTAGATAAAGCATTTGCAGTGTGACAAAAAGGCTACGGGAGTGAAACGCCTTAGAGTGAGGATGGCAACTTCTGAGAGTTCTGGAGCCATTTTTGTCCTCTCTCTCGAGCCCTGGAAGGCTGCAAGCGTGTACACACACAAAAAAATATACACAAAACTGGGGCAGATGACAAAGCCTCTGATGGATGCAATTTGCCATTTTTATGCAGTTTTGTGCCTGCCCTTATCTGAACCCAAAACATGCATTAAAAAGAGAGAGAGAGAGAGAGAGAAAACAGGAACTAACCAGTCAATCTATTTAACAAAATAACTAAACTAGGCCTCCAGCAAAATTCTATGAAATTCTGTGAAAATGCTAAAACTCCAGAGCTTTCTGGGGACAATTTGTTATTCTGAGAGGGAAAAATGGGTGAGGGAGGGATTATCAGAAGAGTCCTATGGGGGAGTCACAGTGAGGGTGCTTGAATGTCCCAGTGTAGCGACACAAATGAACATTTTCACACCAATCGACAAGTACCATGGCACAGCATTCACTATACTAAAGACATTTCCACTGACCTCCATCAGTGTATCAACAGAATTGGGAGATAGGAAGCATATCAGAACCTTCCAGATAAACTTCATGGTATGTAACTAGCCAAGATAGTTTTCTAATAGTCTACTCTCCCTCTTGCATATATTAACTGTTTACTGGCAATATGGGCACACACACTAGTTAAACAGCTAACAGAAAGCCTGCTGAGGAATTCTTTAGTCTCTCCTCGATAACTGCAGCTGCTTATTCAATATATCCGCCAATGCCAGGTAGTGGATATAGTTACCAAAGACACATCAGTTTAGCCAGGTTTTAATTGGCTTTTGGAAGAAGAAAAGCCCAAGAGTTACTGGAAACTATCATATTAACAAGATTCCTACAAGGTATGCAAACGGCACAGTTCAAAGGAGGCCCCTACAAAGTGGTGGGCTTCAGTTAAAGCTAGAGGAACAGTCAGAAAATGAAAAAAGAAAAAGATTTTTGTACAGCACAAATTAAAATAGAGACAGGATGCAGCCCTAGTCAGCACAGCCAATGGTGAGGACTATGGCCAAAAACATTTGGACAGCCACACAATTCCCAAGCCTGCATCCAAAGGACAAAGGTGTGCAAGTCCTTCCTGATTTAGGGATTAGCACACTACATACTTTTGGAATGAAGGCTGCCATACTGTCAAGGACAGACGTTTCTCAAATATTGTTTGCTCCTCCATCTCCAGTCCTAAATTTATGACTGAATTCCAAGTGTGTATTGTAATAAGAGTAATAGTCACCTGGTCCACAATTCTGATTTTGGCTTTAGTCGGGTGAGGAGACACATGGAAAATTAATATATTTAGTAGGGGATCAAATTCTTCCCATATGGGTTCTGTTTTTGTAAAAAAAAAAAAAAAAGTACTCTGGGGTTTCTTTTAAAAATAACACTCAGAATCTAGGTACTGACAGTAAATGAATAAAAGGTAAGGACAACCAAGTTTAGTCAAGACGTAAATAGCACAAGTGCTTTCAGTGAACATAAGGCAGCAGCGATTTTTCTCTCAGCTCTTTATTCCCATCCTCTCTCACTCCAACTGCAAACCTTAACTGTCCTAACTCCCCATATTACTACATTCATCCTCTTCCCGAATAACCAGTTGTGCCTGCTCTCTTATGTTCCCTCATACCTGACCATTCTCACATCAGGTTCACTAACCCCTCCTGCTTAAGTCTCTTGCCAAGTCTAGAGACAAATGTCAAAATAAGGCATAGAATACAAGGACGCCAAGGTGAGTCATCTATTTGATCAAGGGAAGGGAACCCTTGGCCTCCCAGATGTTTTAGATAAGAAGTGCCTCAATTTCTTATCACTGGACTATGCTGAAACAGACTAATAGGAATTCTCCACAAAAACCTCTGAAGGGCCAATGGTTTCCCATCCATATATTTGATACCTGTTGGGTATCAGCATTATTTATCAAGACTATAATCCTATACCTGCTTACTTAAGACAAACCTCTTCTTGCTTTCATGTGGTGTCAAGTTGGCTTCAACTTAATGGTGCCCTAAGAATGAAAGAACTCCAAGAGACGCTATTAGTAACACTCTTGCTCAGGTCTTGCAGACTCATTGTCATAGCTTCCTTTATCAAGTCAAATCAGCTACAATGCTGTCTTCTTTTCCTGCTTCCTTCAACTTTTCCCAGCATTAGCATTTTTTACAATGAGTTATGCTGTCTCATGATATACTTGTAGTAAATCCTACTGAACTCAATGGGACTTCAGACAGACAGGTGTAGGACTGCAGTGTAAACTTATGGAAATAAGGTTTCACACTTCTTTGCCCTCCTCTCAAATAAAATAATTAATGCAAGCTTCAGTTACAAATTGCTAACATTTTAAACGATAAGCCTTGTTCAAATGAGGTGGAGAAGAAAGTTCTTCCTACTACATTTGTTGTCTAACAGCAGAGACGTTAAGCCAGGATTATTATTTTGTTCTAGATCAGGTACTTTGGGTTCAGTTAAATATATTTGCAGAGAACAAGGAATGTGCATGTTTTTTACAATGTAATATGAAATATTATAACATCTCTTTAAATAGTCATGCAAGTATTTCAATAGAAGATGTTATTAAAACAATGCAAGTTACTAATCAAAAATAGCTTTATATCCATACTAGCTTAGTATTAACTGCAAAGATTAATATCTCAAAATACCTACACAAAATTCTTCATTATGTGTGCAAATTGATACTGGATTTAACATATATTGATTTATAGGACAGAAATGGACTAACAGTCATAGTCTGTATGTATTTTCTGAATAAATTTCAACTGCAAAATTAGGTATTTGTCGTTCATGGCACAACTTCATTCTATGAAGCCTACATCATTTTTGTAACATTATTATTGGAAACAGTTTCCTCCACCCAACTACTGGCCATGTTTGCTGGATATGGTGGAAACTGTATTCTCAGATAAACATCTGGAAGACACCAGATGTTGTTAGGAAAGGCTGTATGTCTGACAGAGACTACTCCGATGTCATTACCTGATACGCTGTGCTTTCACAATGGAGCTGTGTGTCTCAGTCAACTATTACCTAGTTCTAGCGTCTAAACACCTCAGACTGGTCCAAGATGTCCTATTTGACACTTCAAACTGGTTTTGCCTGTCAATGGCTACGATACATAGGAAGGGAATGAAACACTATGAAATGAAAGAAACACTAAACCTCAGCTGTCTAAAAAATGCAAAATCGTTTTTGTGATTCTGAGACGCAGTATTACACACTAGGACTGAAATTATTCCTTGTTAGTACACACTAGCTGAACCACCTCCCAAGGTCCTTTGCTGGAAACAGGCAAGTCTTCCTGCTTACATATGTAAATTAAAATACGTTTAATTTTCCAGTTTCTAAATCAATTCCGTAAGGGCTTGTTTACATGCTTAGTGATGCCTGAAGTTGTTGCTGAATATTGCTACCAAATAATACTAGAAATTGGCCAGAGATCAGATAGGCTTATGTAGATCAGTATATTAGGGAATTAATGTCATACATAATGTTCTTCAAGAGTTGAAATATATATACAATACTATTTCCTACAAGATACTAGAAGAGGACTTCGCAAGCTTTCCAGGTAGCAGATTCCATTAACAGTAACTTAAGCCTATCTTTCATTAAGCAGAATCCTCAGCTTTTGTCAAATTGGGAGTACACTATGCGAACAATGGTTTTTATTATTGTATTTAAAGACTGTCAGCAAGATGTTTTCATTGATATTCTTTTTTCAGAGCTACACAATTTTTTCAGCTTCCACTTCCATTCCACAGCACATGTAAGATATTAAATCTGACCTCAAATATTTGTGGGAAGAATTATAGCCCAGTGGTAAAATGCATTTTTTTTGTTTTCTACATTCGACAGCTCCCACTTTGAATCCCAGGCACCTCCAGGTACATCTGGAAGACACTCCTGTCTGAAAGACCAAAGAATTCATTGCCAATCAGCAGAAACAGTACTGAATTAGATGGATCAATGGCTTGACTAGATATAAAACAGATTTCTAGGTTCTGTTCTGTCAAACTCTGATGTTGTGTTTCCCTCCTTTCCAGTTGTTCAAACCTAAGATTTAATAGTAATTTTAAGCAAGACCTCAAGTTAAGTACATTTATTTACTATTAGCTGTTTGCAACAAGGGCAAGAACCAATTTAATTAGTTGCAGTCTTTTCTTTGTTAGTTTAATCTAAATATGATTTGATTGGTGTTTAATTATTTTAGAGTTATGTGTGATTTTTAGTATTGTTCTGTTGTTAGGTTCTTTCTTTTTTCTTTGATACATTGTTTTGGTTGGTGTTAGTGTTTTTCTGTTTATGTTTAAACTTTTAATAAACATATATCCTAAGACTGGTGGCAACCAGAAGTCGGGAGAAATGAAAAAAAAGCTTTAGGCCTTCCCTAGAACTTGCAAACATAGGCTGATGTTTTCAAGTTACAATAATTTAGAATTGTCAGGTTATTAATCTGGGGGACAAGTAGAGTGTGGAAGTAAACATTATTAGTAATAAAGTGAATAGAAAATGATATAGATATATTACATGATGATTTTTGTAGAAGATGTTTCTCACTAGAAGGAGAAATATCAAGTGGTTAAACTGCTGGCTCAGTGCTGTACCTCATATTCTGCTGCCAGTTCATCACAGTGATGGAGGAGAAGGCAGAAGGGAGCGCGATTTCTACTCCAGACTAGATGCGTGTAGCATTTGTTTTTAAACTAATATTTACATAACATTAGTACTTTTCATTTAAAAAAAAGTTTTTTTAAAAAAATGGCGCCTACACACTGCCATCTAAAGTAAAGAGGAGTAAATTTCCTCTTCCTAATGTAAATTTCCTCTTTAGAACTAACTTTCAGGAAAGGGGCTTCTAAAGTCTAACCCACCTAACAACTTTTTCAAAAGTAACTTTCCACTCCTAGGATGAAGCAGTTCCAGCCTTCACCTCCATCCCTTTCCCTTTCAGTCACAAGCCACCAAACTTTTAAAGAATTTCTCTGGAGAAGTATTCAGCCTACATTCTTCAGTCATCTTCCCTACTCATTTTCTTTTAAGGATCACCATTGCGTATCAGAGCTGGCATGCTGGATGGCATGTTTCACCATCAAGTACCTTTCCTTTTTATTGGTTTTGTGGCTTGTGTTGAGTTTTCCATAGACTCTACATGCTCATTAATTGACCATCCATTGTTGACCACAGACATTGGCAAAGATTCCACAAAGCTGATAATACCACTACGTACCTCTCAGGTCATGGGTTGCTGTTTTTAAAACAAGGGCAGGAGTACTGGCAGCTTGCCCTGCCCGTAACCATGCAAAAGACTGGGACTAGCCCAGCAGAACAGCCAAGTACTCCAACTATAACTGTCTCCAAAACGGAAACACAAATAGTGATCACTTAGAAAGCTACTGCCGAAACTTCCATTTTGCTTCCTTCAGACACTAGGGCCATTTCCGCACTACACTGTTATAGTGCTATTATTCCACTTTCAACATCCTGTGGAATCCTGGGATTTGCAGTTTAGGGAGGGGCATTTAGAATTCTCAGCCAAAGAGCTCTTGGCCTCAGTAAACTACAAACCCCAGAATTCCACAGAATGTTGAAAATGGAATAACAGCACTGTAAGAGTGCAGTGCAGAAATGACCTACGAAACATCCGTCCGTCTGTATGACCTGGTTATCTGCTCTAAAGAACTCCAACCATTATGAGTAGAACATGTCATTTAAAAACTGTCTGTTGAGGTCATGAGAGGGTGGGCATTTAGGGAAATCAGCTATCCATCCCCATCACAAATAGCAACACTATAATAAAATTATGAAAAAACACTAAGCAAATGTGGTCATTTGGCCTGGTTTCTCAGGCCAAGAGTTCAGCTTTTCATAGCAGAGAAGTTAGGCAGCTTTGGTTAAGACTTGTGTTAATTATGAAATACAGCCAGCTTTAATTATGGTTCTGCTATTTACCAACTACTAGCTAGTTAAAATATCAAAACTGTAGCCTCAGAGAGAGATCTGTTTCCCAAAGGTATGAAGCAATCCGGTGTCCATAGCAACAGAGTCAATGTCTTCCTTTTATGCAAACAGTGCCAGTTCCACTGAATCATCCAGCAGATCACGGATAGATACGCTATGAGGCAAAGTATGCCAAAAAAGCATGGACCCAGCAAAATTAGTATAATTACTCAAAAACACCTCCAGTTGGAGTATACCTATTCTAGTTTGCCTTATCACATGAGAAAAGGAAAGCGAAAATGCTATGAAAATCTACCCCTTTCACATGAAAAGCAACCATTATGGAGGTTATGAACTAGGAAGCTGCATTTACAGCATGTCTCCTCTCCAACAACTCCTTTCACCAATGAGAGACAAACTACCTTTGATGCTCTAGGGTTTTTGCAGCAATCTGAAACACTATTATCAGCAGCGGTCATTAGTCAAAAGTAGTTGGATACACTGCTGTCCATGTGCAAAGCCTTATGCGTGACACAAAGAGCACTTTAGATTTTGGCCAACATCAGTTTTATTTGTACCCCCATCACACAGACTGATCACCCTTCTGATTTAAAAAGCGATTACAAGGGTGCACATATGATGAACTGCAGTCTCTAAAACAGAGTTGTACAGCATGTGGCCTTTCAACTGATGTTACTCCATAAGTCCCATTATCCGTCACCACTGCCCGTATTGGTTAGAGTTGACAGAATGTGTATCTGAAGGTCACACACTCCCATTGATGTTCTAAAAATAGACTGAGTCATAGACAAGAATAGGAAAGCTACTTACCATGTTTAGATGCCACATATACCTTTTGTTTTCAGGACAAAATTGAACCAAATTCATTGTGGCTATTTCTTAAAACTCCTGAACCTCTGTACCAAAACTGCCTTGGTTCTGTTGCTCATTCTTTCCCCCACGTTTCCCTTGTCAAAAGTAAATCATCAGTTTTATTAGATGCTACGGCAGATTTTAAACAAAACGAAGCTGAATATTTTTAAGTCTAACAAAATAAAGTCACAGTGTTGTCATATAATTCATTATATGGGGTAGTGTGGGCTTAACTGAGGAGCACGAGTTTTACATACAGAGACAGAGATTCTAGCCGTTCAAAATGTTTTGTGAAAGATTAGGCAAATGGTGAAGCCTAAGATCGCTGCCCAAGTCCCTGAAGAGCTGCTGCCCTCAACCATTCTGGACTGTCTAGATTCACTCTGACCTAAACAAGGTTGCCTCCTGTTAACCCTTTCCACCAGACTCAGCCATTTAGCAAAGATATTTTTTAAAGAAACAACAGCAGTACATGCCTGCTAACCTGATAGGGCAGATGGTAGAGCCAAGAGCTCACCAGAGGAGAACTAATTTTCTATTTTTATTCATCCTCCCATTTGGCCTTGAGACCTGGGCATCTTTTTCCCACCAAGACATTAAGCTAATGCCAGGAGGGTATTTCTTCAGTACTACTGAAACATTGCTGATAAAAAAAAAAATCTGCTGACAGGCAACTTTTAGTCAAAAAGCAAAAGAATCATTTTATTTCATTTTCATTGGCTTCTTTTTCTTTTTTTTTAGAATACTGTATATATTTTTGTCAGCTCTAGCCCATTTTTAGTGAAAGTAGAAAGGGAAAAGCTCTAAACATGTCTAAACACATCCTGTTGTTTCCCCATTGCGAGTGAAATGTGAACTGGTGCACCCTATGAAATTCATGTGGTCTCCATCAGTCAACAGGCAACCACACACGCACACGCACACACGCACACACTCACACCAAATAGGCTCTGTCGAAACATATGGAGAACAGGCTAAACACAAAATGAGTTCCTGTCAATGCAGCTTAAAAAGATCTGGTATCAAATTAATTGTGTTATCATGCAACTTAGCCAAGTGCAAATCTAAGCAATCTCTTGATCCAGTTTTTAAAATCACTGACTTCTGTTAGTTTAGATATTTACTTTAAAGTACATTCAGCTGGGGCAGTGGGAGAAACCTAACATCCTGATATAAATATTAACACAGAAATATCCAACCTGCAAGAAACATGGGGTGGAGAGATATAAAGTTTTCTTTTGAAGGAATAGCTTTTGAAAGCAAAAGCAGTGCAAGTTTACTCAGAAGTAAATCATCACCTTAGGGTGCTTAGGGGCTTAAATACCCTAAAGGCACCAGATCTCATCTGATGTTGGAAGCTAAGCAGAGTCAACTCTGATTAGTGCTTGGATAGGAGAGCATTAACAAATGTCAGGTGCTGTAAATTTAACGTCAGAAGAAGGAACTGGCAAAACCACCTCTGAGTGTTCCTTATCGAAGAAAACACTATGAAAATTCAAGGGATCGTCGTAAGTCCACAGGTGGCTTAAAGGTACACATACACAAATCATCATCATGCAGCCAATGCCTGTGTTATATTCCAGCCCAGGGAGTTTCAGCCAATTTAACTTTATTGAACAAAAGCTACCTTACAGGTTGGCATATGCCTAAATGAACTACTACATTTACTGCAGAACAGAACACAAACACTCTGAGATCTGTCTTTAACTTCCTTTTCCCAGAGTTTTAGTCTCTCCTATTTAAGAGGTAGCTGTCAGACTTCAACTCCCTGCCCATGCCTCTCTGCCACCAAGGGAAGAGAGGCGACAGTACTTGCCCAAGAAGGTGAAGCAGTGGGGAGTGTCCAATGCAACAATCAGTAGAAACACTGAGCTGAGCCAAAACCAAGGTCAAATCCAAAAGGTCTAGAATGCCAAAGATCTGTCCAAAAAAGGTCAAGAGAACCAGAACACAAGGGTCATGGGAGCCTGAGTAGCAATTTGCTACAAGCAAACAGCAAGCCACGCTGACAGACATATATCACTGAGGAAACAGGTGTTACTCATCATTGTTCTGTTTCCTTAATCTCGTCAAAACAGCTTCCCTCTGAGCTGCTCATTTCTGTCTCCTCTGTGATCGGATGCTGGGGGTCAAAAGTGGATCTAATTCCTCTAAATCAATGCTGGTCCCCTCTCCCTCTGGCACTGGTTGCAACAACTCTGTCTCAGCTTGTCTTTCAACTGATGGGGGTGTTTCCAAGATAGTCTGGTCTATCACTGGCTCTGTTTCTGGCACAATCAATCGCTCATCGACCTCTGAGCCATCATCTATTGCAGTAACACATTTTTATAAATAAAAGTAGGAAAATAAAGCAGACTACACTGCTGTTCATACATGCTTTTCTTTTCCACTTTCCCAACCTCCACGCCCCTCAAAATACAGAAAGAACAGCTGCTGTCTCTTACTCAGAGATCAAATCACCACCACATAGTACTTTCCCTCACCTGACCCAGTCTTCTGCCCCTGTCACTTTAGGCCTTCCTAGTTTACAATCATTGCAAACCACACGGCACTCAAGTCTTCAGCAAAGCCTGTTACCTGTCCCCTCACAACTAATGCTCCTTCTGGACTTCCTCTACATGAAGTCCAAGAGAAACTAAACAAAAAGATGAAGAAAACACACCAATGTACACACATATTTCCACTCTCTTGTCTGCTGCAACTCCTTCCAAACAAGCAAAATAAAGCAGACTTGTGACAAAATGAGCCTCACCACCAATGTGGCCTTATTCAGCCAACTAACTTGGGAAAGTGTCTCTCACTGAACCATACTCTCCCTTTGCCACCTACGCATTTCCCACCTACGCATTCATGGCATATACAATGGATACAGATATTGCAATCTACGAGCTTCCTCACAACTCCATTCAGAACCAATTAATCTTTCTAGAAAAATCCTATCTTGTATTCTGTTTCCTGCAAAGTGTAACATTCAGGCTTGCTGCCCAGAATCTACAAGGGTCAGCTATTCATTCTATGGACCTGCAAAGACCAAAGCCACACAGACCTAAGTTGGTAGTGCTTAATTTCTCAAAACCAAATTGTCAAGAATTTCAGATATTCATCCAGTGCAAATGGTATTACACAAAATTCCAGTTGAGAAGCTGTTTTGTCAAAGGTGCACGCAAAAGTTTCCTTTTACAATAAATGACATTTCACCCATCAAATTGTCACACTACAGACAAAGCTAAGAAATCGCTCTAAACCTTTTGCTGATTAACTGGATGTGCTTTGATGTAAATTAAATTAAAGAGATGTTTAAGGGAAATTAAAGGATTTAAACAGGGGGCTGAGGACCCCCTTGCCCCCCTCTCTATGGACACTCATGTCTGCACAGGTACACAGCTCACCCCTTCCCTTTCATTTCATGAAGGACTAACTCTTAATGAAAGAGGAAAATGGAGAAAGCAGTTTAATGCAGTTGTTCATCTGACCATTAAGAAAGTCCCAGAATGAAAGAAAACATTATGAAGTTTGGGGGAAGGAAGGGAACCCCTTTTCTTCAATTAATGCTGCCTTGTTTATTATTTTGGTATACAGTCAGCCTCCACATTCACTAGGGTTAGGGACACAGGACCCTTACAAAAAGCAGAAAAAATGCCAATATCAAAGTGGAGGGGAGGAATGGGGCCAAGCCATGGTGGCAAGAGTGGGCACCCAGGGTCCAAATCAGGTCAGGGAAAGGGGGTGGGTTGGCATGACAGCCCTATACTTTCTCTCTCTCACCCATGTTCTACATTGGGTAGATGAGAGGTATTGTGAGAGGGTTTGTGATGCTGAGAAACTGGGCTGCGAGCCATCTTTAGCTAACTAGGCAGTGGCTGGTGGTGGTGCAGGAGGACCAGAGGTGGGTTTTTAAAGGGCTGCACAGCCTGATCAGAGCTGCTGAGAGAGAAGGTTCCCCTGAAAAAGAAGCCCTTGAAGTGGGAGCCATGGTTTGGAGAAACTCACAAATAATCAAATCTGAGAAAGTTAAACCTGCAAATGTGGAAGGTTGACTCTAGTAACTGGGTTTCTGCCAGAACTGAACACACTCTGAGTCTGCAAAATGTTGTTAGATGACAGCTCCAGTCAGTTCTAGCCACTAGCCATACTGGCTGATGGGAGCTACAAACCACCATTATGTAGACAACAACAGCTTCTACACTTCTGCTCTAAGCCACCATACTAATGCTACCACTACCATTACAACCGTTTTGTTTCTTGTGGTTTGGTTTGGTTTTTTAAACAAAGAATGTTTATTGGTACTTTGCACAAAGAATGTTTACTCACTTATTCCTGAGCACCTGTATGGATTTACTAGAAAATCAGAGTTAGGGTCATGGGCATCCATGGCAGTCATCTTGTTTTTTTGTGTGCCCATAACAGCCAACTGTACCTCAGCAGACTGGATATATGAATTTTGGGACTGAATCCGAACTTCTATGTAGCACTACTTCAATGCAATTTGAGGAGTTCGCAAAACTGTCAGTTCTGTTTGTGGACACACAGCAGATGAGTCAGATTCTAAGGGCAGAAAGTAGCCGATGGGCGCCCCAGGAAAAGGAAGCCAATGCAAGGTGCCAACTATGAATATCAGAGAAAGATGGGGAATAAATCTGTTTCGTTCACATACTAAGTGAACTTATCAAATTCACATATTCTGAACCTCCAGATCAATGGTGACACTTACATTTTTTGCACTGTTGCTCTGGAATTTACAAATCCATGAAAAAGTATGTATAATAGAGAGAAGGGTACACAGAGATGTAAACGCTTGTAAAAATGCATAGAATGGGAAAATTACATACAAAAATATGTACAAGAAATGCACATGAAAACATGAAAATATTTTTCATGAGCTTTTGTAAATATTTCAAACCAATGAAGAAATGGAATGAACCTAACTTCAGAAAAAATAAGACATTGAGGAAAACCATATCAGAAGAGTTGGGAGATCCCTGACAAACTGGACACACAATCCATGAAATACCAGACTTAAGACTCAGAGAGATGACCAAGATGCAAACAAAGGGAAATTAAGTTAAGTTGTTTTACTAGAACTGGAAATGTATAGTAAGAACTTAAGGACATATCTTAGTTCTGGTCTAAGTCATGGTACACTTTATTGAGGTGTGTGGATGTTTTTATGTCAATGTATAAACTGAAGCTTTGTGAGGGTTTTTTTTTCCAGATGACAACTTGATGGTGATGATGGCAACCTAACAGCTACTGAGGTAATGCAAATTTCAAGAGAGGCAAAGATGAAAAGAAACATTATGGGAGGATTTTTCCTCTTTTATTTTTCTTTCCTTCAGTGGACTGGAGGAATGAGGAGTGTAAATCTTGTCCCTAGAAAGAGGTTGAAAAATGTGCTAAAATATTGTCCCTTGGAGGAGCCTATAAATATATCCATTAAGCACACTACAAGAATTAAGTGCTATAGTAAAGATGGGGCTCAACCAGTCTGTTTGAAAATACTGAGAATTTCCGGTTCATATGTACCTGCCTATTCACAGGTTTCCCTTTCTTCCACTTAGTCCTTCCTTGAAACAACTCTTCCTCTCTCCCTCTCTGGTGGTCTTCCTCTTCTCCCTCATACGTCACATCCAGTATCATGCAACATTTCAGAAATTAATTTTCACCCATTTCTACTGAGTCTTTCTTATTTTTATTTAGGAGTTACAGTTACTGTGTTAGAATGCTTATGCAATGCTACACCAGCCAAGCACTGGGATCCTTTTGTTCTAGTGCTAACGTTCCTCTGTCAAATCTGGATCCTGGAAACAAGAGCTGTGTTTACTTGGTGGCCATCTTTACTAGTTCCAAGACAATTAAAATGTTCAGGAAAGTACCAATCCTTTTCATTTAGGAATGTACTGGGTGAAAAATAACCCCACCTGAGAACTGGGAATAAAAAGTTTATGATAGTACCAGGAGTTCACTGGAAATATATCAAAACAAACAAAACATCATCTAGATATCAATACAATCAGTTTGTACAGGAATAAAACCTGGCATTTCCAGAGATTTTTTTTTACTTATGTGCAAGCTCTGGTAGATGGTTAAAACTACTCAGAACTATACACAGCCTAGTGGTGAAAAAAACACAACAAAATTATTCTTCAAAGAACAGAGCCATTTTCACCATTATTCACAACCACCCATCCCAGCATAAAGCCTGCTTCCCTTGGTCACTTCTTTAGTAAGCAAAGAGCCAAACAGACAAATAAGGCTCGCTATAGGGCTTCTGATTGCTATTAGAAAGGCTGAGAAGCGCTGGCAGCCAGCCAAACTAATTATGAGCCAAGCTGACCTTGAGAGGGCTGGCTGGTGCCGCTCATTATTTGTCCACCTTTTCCAAACCAGCCAAGTTTTGTTTTCAAATCCCAGCCCAATTTTGAAACTCTGCTCTACACCTAATGAAAATGACAACTAGGCAAGTTCTTACTGAGGATGATTAATTCACTTACACAGTATTATCATTTACAACATGGATTAAAACACAAAAAAGAACCCAAAAACAATCCTAGAGGAAAGATTTTACTATCCAAATTTTAAAGAAGAAGGGAGGAAAAGAACAGTAGAAAGGAGAAGGAAGGAAGGAAGGAAGGAAGGAAGGAAGGAAGGAAGGAAAGTAAATGCAGGGGCAATTTTATATATGCACACAGTTTTCACACTGGGAACAAAACTGCAGTAGGGATTCCATCTGAATGTAAACATCAAGGAGGGTGTGCAATTTTCACCAGGACCTCATAGGCAATGAAAGGCTCACTCCCACATCTCATAATCTCAACACTGTCACTAACTTTTCAGGTTATGGAAAGAGATCTGGGTGGGATGAGGGAGCTCCATCCCTTCTCTCAGGATGCCTTATCCAGAGTCTACTACTGTATGATCCATACAATTTTCAGAACCTACAGTCAGTGTGGTGGTTTGAGCACTGGACTGTAATCTCAGAGACGAGGGTTCAATTCCCCACTTAGTCATGGAAACCCACTGAGTGATCTTGGGTGCATTACACACTCTCAGCCCCAGAAAACCCCATGACAAGGGTCGCCTTAGTGTTGCCATAAGTTGGAAATAACTTGAAGGCATACAGAAAACAATAAAATATCTGTTCATAACTACTGATGACAACGAAACATGAAATTAGTCAATTCCTCGGTCAAAACACGTGTATTAATAATTCAGAATCATATAACTAGCTCTATCCTGAATCCAGTGGTGTTTAGAACTGTCACTTGGAACGGTGCAACACAGACATAATTTCTCCACACTGTAGTAGGTATCTTTGTTTCTGCACAACATGATATGACCCTGTAGTAACATTTTCAGGAACAATTCCAGCCTTGTTTTGAAAGTGCATGGCAGGCCTTGCACTTCTTAAACTGTCCAAGAGGCTTTTATCCAGAGCTTTCTGGACTACAGCTTCCTGAATCTCACAGCCAGCATACCAGTAAGTAACTTTTCCTGATTCTACTTTCTCCTTTTGAGAAGTTTTTAAAAATTATTAGAATGGTCTTGTAAGTTTGTAGAATCGTAAATTAACATTTATGACTGTATCAAAAACTTAATGTAATAATTTACATTAGAAAATCCCATCCAAACTTAAGTTATTAGATTTTTATCTTTGTTGTTTATTTTGGTATTTGATCCAGCCCACAGACTATAAATCTATAAAGGTTCTGAAACCTGCTGATAAAACGGCAGGCCCATCCCACCTATCGGTAGCTTTAACCTTGGAGGACTGGTGTTTTGTTGTTGTTGTTGTTTTGCCTTCTGCACAGGAACAGAGCCATACGAGTTATTCCTGTTCTCTGTATGTGTCTATGTACACATAACAGGAATAACTTGTGTGGCTCTGTTCCTATGCAGGTTAAGCCTCTTCCAGAATAAAACTTAATTATGAAAAGTCTTGACAGAAGAAGGCATGGACAATCACATGATTGGGATAGAACTCCCTCTAGACTAGCCTTGCAGTTTCAACCCTTGGGTTTCAGCCCCTCATCCTGCCCTTTTACCCAGTGGCATCACTGGGAGGGTGTGGATCGCACCAGGTGAACATCATCAGAGGGGGCATAACATTTAAATGACTGACTGCCCCTTCTTTCTTCCCCCTCCACAAGATCTCATTTAGCTTCATGGAGGACAACTGCCCTCCCCCTTTTTTATGACTGGATGAGATCCCCAGCGCCTTCACGCACACAGAGCCAGGTGAGTACATCAGGTTGCCCACAGGGCAGATCCTCAAGGCAGTAGACTGGGACCCCTAGAATTCTGTGTCCTGGATGGAAAAGGGTCTATAGGGTTAATACCATGAGTTACCTCTCTGGGTGACACCAACCCTAGTGGTGCCACTGCCTTTTCCCCTCAAGATCACTCCCCGGATCAGGATGATCCCTGTTATGGACAAGAGGGGGTACTGATCAGTGGGCACAATGTGGTGTGTCCAGTCTCCTTATCAATTCTTATATTTAACAGCCAGATGCAGTTATGTAAAATAAAAGCAATAAATATTACAACACAAGTAAGCTAAACAAGAAATCCTTGCACTCTTTGTCATTCATAGCTTGTCAAATCCTATTGGCATCTTCACCCTGCCTCCGTAAGTCTGACTTCCACCTTTTCCCTATCTGGCTCATACCTGATTCTTTTTACAGAGAAGCATCTAGTTTGTATACTTTCTTCCCTGCAGGGGAGATAGCATTCCCTGAGCTCAGACTGGTTGGTATCAAACAAGCTTGTCTAGCTTCTCTCTACATGGGGACTGTCACCTTTTAAAAAAATAAATGAAAACCTGGCTATAGTTCAGGTGTCAGAGTGACGTACCATATCTCATGTGTTTCTCTGTTTAACAGGTGCTCAGACTTGTTAAGAATAAATTCATCTAATAGCAGTTATTTCAGTAAGGTATGAGATTAGAAACTGGCCTACTGTCTTTAAAATGCAAGCATTTATATTTCCAGAAGGGGATCTTATAGGCCTCCTCATATTTTTCCAACCTATGTCTGTAGGCTGTGTGTGTACATTTTACATAAAATCCCCCCTTCTCATCCCCCTGCTCTCCACAGGCCCTGGAAACCAGATGCACCTGAGCTGTATGGAATTGCCATGTAACATGCAACAGCTCATTTCTATTGAGCTTATCCATCATTCTTTCCTCCATCTTCTCTGCAGAAAATAGACTATTGTGAGAGAGGAGTTTCTACCCCTGTAATCAAGAGCTTATCCCTGCAGTGCTTCTAACTTAACAGATTGCACATGCCACCTTTGCTCTGACCTTTCGTTTCTTTATACCATGCACACATAAATGACCAGTATCCTCTCCAATGCAGAACACAGAGGCCTTCACCCACCAATGCAGTTTTCATCCAGATCAAGAATAAGATGAAGTTCAGCATTTACAGCTTCTGTGCCTCCTTTTGTACTAGTACAGGAGGAAATATCCTAATCTTTAATCTAAGGCTAGAAGAATAACACTGGAGCCACCATTGTCACTCCAAGCTAACACTGGAGGAATATAGCAGGAATGTGTAGGCTTGAAAGCCATACGTATATTTACATTATGAAGAAGAATGTGTAGACTTGAATGTTATATGTATAATATTTGGACTATGAAGAAAGTAAATCCAAGATTAGGGAAGTAAAAAAATGAAAGAAGAGAGAATAACTGGTTTGGTGGGTTAAGCAAACAATATATTTGTGTTTGTGACTGCTTCTGAAAGTCAGCATTTCACCACATTTCCTTCTTTAACAAGGATTGTTTTTAAAAAGTCAAAACTCTACATAAAAATAAACTCTAAGAATGTATAGATCTTCTAAAAGCAATCTGGACTAAATAAGAACAATTTGGGGTGGATGGTAGAAAATTTAGGCAAAAGAGGTTGACCTGATTCAAAACAGAAGGAAACCCTTTTTGTACTTAAGGCAAGACATGGGGAGGGAAAAACCATCCATGCTTCTAAACATGGCTAAAGCCACACAAAACTCTTACTCTGCAATGATTTCTTCTTCAGAATGTAAGCCCCACCCCAACATAACCCACTACAAAAAGAGCCAGAAGGAAGCACAGTGAGGAATGCTTCAGGCAAAAGATTACTTTTTGGAGAACAGTTCCCAGTATCCCCCAACTATTATGCTGCCTCGGGAACCCTAGGAACTGCAGTGTAAAAGAAAGTTAATCTTTGCCAAGCTCTGCTACAGATGTAAGTCTCTCCTATCAATGAATGATATGGCTGTGATGTAGTGCTTGTGGAAATCCTTGATGCCCTACAGAGACAAAACAAAAACAAAAAACAGAGAAGGCAGCAAGGCAGGAAAACTGGTATGTTGGCATGTGTGTCTCCTGTACAGCAGCCCTGGGCCCATTTGGGACAGGTGGGGTCAAGCAGGCCTAAATATTTGAACTAGAATTCCTTCCTTCCCCAGCTGAGAACCTCAAACTAAGACACCTGTTTCAGCAATAACAGCATCTTTAATGCAAGTGCATGAGCACACACTGCTCCCAGTGTTTACTCTTGCATATATCCAAGCCCACAAGTACATTTTCAGTTGGTAGTGGGAAGGGCCAGTTGTGATATCCCTTCCAATTGCTGACTGAAAGAAGCCAGTTCCAAAGCAATTTTAATTGCTATCTAGTCATCCGCTAACATAAAGATTAATATAAATGGATTCTGATAGGCAGCATTTTCCAAGAACCTGCTGACTTAGTTGAACTCTCCTGGCTGGTATGCAAAAATTGTTCTGGATGTTAGCTTAAGAGGAAGCAACTATGATAGATTCAATTTGTTTCCATTAGACGAGATCAGTTAAGTACAACTGTAGCCTCCTGGTTGGGGCTTCATCTCATAAAGGTACACAAAGCATATTCAACGTGTTTCTGGAGAACAGAAGGGAAATGGTACCTCAAAAATATATAAACAATAGGATAAAATAAAATAATTCATAGATGAATTCATCTCCATTGTTTACTCTTAAAATTCAGAATATCCTCTTTAAGCCCAAGTGGTATGTATATGAAGAGTCTGAGAAGTAAGTTCTCCAAAATACAGTGCTTTGAAGCACAGATCTCCATGCCAGCAAACAAATACTCATTCAGCCATCAGTCTTGCTCCCTTCCCTGAATACTTACAAAAACTACTGGCTTTGGAAAAATGGGTCATAGTGTGACAGGGCCAATGTCCACTGTTGTATAGATAGTTGAAGAAGAGAAAAATACCTACATACAGCTGTAGGTCTCACACTGTCATTCACAATAGAAGAAAGATAAGTGATCAGGTATGACTGAAGGAACTATGCAGCAAGTCCAGATTTAATCCTCACTAGAGCAGTCCCATTGAAATGAATGTAATTTACATAAGCAAGTTAACTGCTATGTCTATTCTAGTTGGATTTATTTGGATTTGAGCCTATATTTAGGGATGGCAAATGCAGACTCGTGGCATTAATTAGTAGAAAGATCTGGTGCAGGTTCTGCACAGGAAACCACCATCACATAATTCCCTCCCATTTCGGTGGAGGTCATACAGTTTTCCATTTTCGCCTAGACCTGGATATTCTTTACATAAGTGTAAGCACTGCTATGAGCCATGCAGTGACATATGACCTTTTCTCCTTAAATTTAATATAGCAAAATAGAATATATATTATTCAGAGATTTACAGACCTAAAACAATGTGCTAATGGCACAAGCAAAACAAGTGTCAAAGAAAACAACACTTAACACTTCAATGCTTATCTTCAACACAACCGGGGGGGGGGGATTGCCTTTGCCTTCCTCTGAAACTGAGAGAGTGTGACTTGCCCAAGGTTGCCCAGTGTCTGAGCGGGGATTTGAATCCTAGTCTCCAGATGTCTTTAAAAAATAAATAAATAAATATTTGAATATTTAAATCTACATTCAAATATTTAATTCTTAAATTAAGTCTTGGAGGTCCCCAGCAAAAAGTTATATTTGCACAGAGTCCCCAACACTTCAACACAACAACACTTCAAGTTACCTGCCAATTTATGGTGACCTCACAAATTTCATAGGGTTTTCTTAGGCAAGGAACACTCCAGAGGTGGTTTTGCCAGTTTCTGCCTCTGAAATATAGCCTACAGGACAAATAACACACTGGAGGCCAAAATCCCCATTCTAGGCAAGCACTAGCACAGTTTCCCAGTACTTGGTGTCCTCCAGATACATTGGACTAGAACCTCCATCATCCCCAGCCAAAATGGCCACTAAGGGTTGCAGTTCTATTTCTTTGGTACCAGTTGGCAAAGAGACAAAGCTTTATATCATGAAACCCAACCCCAGAATTCACAAAGCTTCTCCCTGCGGTGTCATGTAGATGTTAAAAAGCACCAGAAGCAAAACAGAACCCTCATGAAAACCATAAGCCAGTGGCAAGAATCCCTAACCAGCATGACTGTCTCTGACTGTAATGGACTAACCTTCATCCAGTCCAAAGCGGTTTCAGTGAAGCAGAACTGGGTGTCATCTAAGCAGCAGCAACACCATAAAGCTCCTGACACACACAGAGACGCTTTGTATTTCCAGAGGATATTAAAGAGTATGGAAAAAAAGATCAAGCGATGCACTTCTTCAAGGCAGTTCCTGTAAAGTGAAGCAAGATTCCAGTTCCTATTTTTTATTTTTATGCACTAGACAAAGACAACTGCAGACAGTCATCTATATTCAGATGGTTTATACTTGTACTGGAAAATCAATGTTCCAGGCCTAAGCAGATACTAGCTTAGGCCATTTCTTCACCGATAAAGACGTAACTCTGTACTCCTCAGTTCAAAGGTGACTAGAGGTGGACAAGGAAGCAGTAAGACAGAAGCCTTTCCCTGACTGCTGTCCAGCAAGCCTATAATTTACCAGTAGCGTCTAAAACAGTGGTTCTTAATATCTTCTTTAATGGAGACCCCTGCAAATATAATTTTTTGCCAGGGACCCCCAAGACTTAACTTAAGAATTAAATATTTGAATGTAGATTTAAATATTCGAATATTTATTTATTTATTTATTTATTTATTTATTTATGGCTTCTGGAGACTAGGATTCATATCCCCACTCAGACACTGGGTAACCTTGGGCAAGTCACACTCTCTCAGCTTTAGAGGAAGGCAAAGGCAAACCCCCTCTGAAAAAATCTTGCCCCACAGAAATCCCTGTGATAGGTTCACTTTAGAGTTGCCGTAAGTCAAAAGTGAACTGAAAGCACACAACAAACAACAAAATGCCACTGACAGGGGGAAGTTCTTTCTAGCCATCATATCTCTCTCCTTTGAAAACTGACTTATGATAACCCTAAGATGAACCTATCATTGGGGTTTTCTTGACAAGATTTGATGCCTTTGCTTTTCTGTGAGGCTGAAAGAATACAACTTGCCTGAGGTCACCCGGGGGGGGTTCCATGGCGAAGTGGGGATTCAAACCCTGGTCTCCAGAGTCATAGTTTGGGCATGAGCACATACCTGCCACCGCGTTCCCTTTCATCAGGGACCCAGAGCAAGGGTATGTGGGCACATGTCCAAACTGCTCCCTCATTTGCAAATGAGGGAGTAGTTTGAGCACCCATTGCCGTGTCCCTTTTGCTGCTATTGGTGTCCAGCAGTAGGGATTCGCGCGCTTGCTGAAAGGGCTACGTAGACCCCCAGGAGTCCCCTGACCCCAAGTTAAAAACCACTGTTCTAAAGCATCCTTAATAGCTACCTGACCAAGCCTACTCTCTCTATTGGAAAATAAATTTTAAAAATATCATTGAGGATTTTCAATACTGGCAGATCAAGGTATAAAACTGACAAGTTTTACTTACAGCAGGATGGGTGAGATGTAGATCTATAATTTCCATCAGCCCTAGCCAGCACAGGAGAGATGCAGTCCAACAACATCCAGAAGCCACAGTTTCCTACTCCATCTCTACAAACTGCAGTTATGCTCTGAGAAGGAAGAGTTTCACATGGTACGTTTGTTTAGACACCACTTTTCTATAATAATCTCCAGTAGGTTTTTCTTCCCCAAACATCCCATCCCAACACATAAAACAATTAACAAAGACTTCTTAGATACACGTGAGATCCAAATACGAAGCCTCTAGCATTCCATTCACAAATACTTCTGTGATCCTCTCAAATGCAGCTGCAGACAAAACAGTGTTCCCCACTGCTCTTGGCAGAATGTCAGAGAACTAAAAAAACAAAAGTATGGTTCTGCGTATTCTTCACAATGTCCTGCAGGTGCTGCCAAAAGATAAGAGTGCCCTGTACTTTACCAGAGTGAATGAATCTTCACCAAGTCATTTACTGTTGAACTGCCAGAGTGCCATATTTATAAAGCTGTAATAGACGTGTTTGCTTCTGTGCTAAGAATGCAAGTCAACTCTGCACCACTGAAAAGACCTGACAAGTTAAAACATATTCATTGTTCTGGACAGACAAGCCAACTACCAGCTCAACCCTATGCAGAAGCCTTATTATATTCATAGTATTCACACCCAAGTAACTGTCCATGCTAGGGACTCTATAAGACTGTAGCTGAAAGCAATAAAACACTCCTTTTAAAACTCTAGACAGTCAAGGATATCCAAGGTGATGTAGAAACAACTTTTGTTTGGCTGCATCAAATACACTCCCAACCTTCATGGGTGATGTAAGTTTTCCAGAATTTTTACTTCCAACATCCCTTGAAAAAAAAATTTAAATCCGATTTAGCATGCAGACTTGACTTAAATGTAACAAACTTAAACACTGTAATATTTTTAACAACATACTAATTAGAATAGAGACTGCAGTCAAGAAATCAGAAGCACAGGACTACCACAAAACTAGACAAGATCCTCAAACGTCAAGATACATCATGAAATACTAAAATTAGGATTATCCATGCCATCATATTTCTAATTTCTATGTATGGTGGTGAAAGCTGGACAGTGAAGAAAGCTGATGGACAAAGAAAATCAACTCATCTGAAATGTAGTGCTGAAGAATTGCTCTACGGATACCCTGGACTATTAGACAAATAAATAGGTTCAAGAGCAAATTAAGCCTGAACTCTTCCTAGAAGCCAAGATGATTAAACTGAGAATGCTGTAATTTGGACATATCAGGAAAAAAACATGACTCACTAGAAAAGACAGTAATGCTTGGTACAGTAGAAGGCAGTAGAAAAAGAGGAGGACTGAATTACAGATGGATAGTCAGGGAAGTCTCAATCCTGAGTCTGCAAGACCTGAGCAGGGCTATTGGTAAGAGAGTAACTTAGAGGTCTCTCATTTATAGGGTCACCATAAGTTGAAGTGGACTTGAGAATAGTTAACACCATGAAATGCCCCCAACCAAAAGTTTTTAAACCGAAATGTGACAAGAAGATATATCAGTAACATGGGGGTAAGCCCAATTTTAAGCATGTCTACTTCAAAGCAAGACTCACATCATTTTATACATCTCTGAGTGGATTACAGCCTTAATATGGTGCATATTCACATGAATCCAGACTGCACTGGTGGAATACCTCTAAACATTTTGAAATAAAGGAGCTCAACAGGCAGGCACTTCTCTGTCCTAGCCTAAATACAACGGCAAAGATGAAGGGAATGAAGGCACTAAACTGTTAACATAAAGATCTTAACACAGTCAAACAGCTGCGTGCTTATATATGCAATACCAAAAAACAGTCAACTGAAAAAGTTGATTACAACTTTGAAACTGCTCCAACTGATATTCTGCAGTGGATATGCTTTGTAAAACAATATGTTTTTAGGAAAGGCAAATTTCTCACAGAACTATATAGCTGTAGAACGTTTTCTATCACCATGCTGTTAACCCACATTTAGTGCATCTACTTTGTCTCAGCAATATCTGCACATTCCCCTCAAGAGAAAAAAAACATTTAGTCTCTAAAACAGAGTTTCATACATCTGGATCATGACTTGAAACTTCTAGCTCCTGAAGGCGGGGAGTCAGGGAAAGCACAAGACAATTAACTTCTTTCAACATATAGTCTCCTGTGAGTTATACTGGATAGGAGAACGATGGTGAAAGGAGGCAGAAGTTCTGAACTACTTCAAAACAAGTGAAGGATAAGGAGCCCAGGAAAGGTATAACCTGTCATGCAGGCACTTTTAGTCATCTTCACTGATGCTAATGTACCTATCAGGGATGCAGCCAGTATCACAGTATTAATCACAGTCAAATGCATCTCTTCACCGTCCTACATTTACCATCATTACTAGTAACTGTGTATAAGACTGTGAAGGGGCAAATCTGAAAACATCAGAGCAAACCTAGTACTAAGACCCAAGCATGTCAGTTTGTCTTCCTTTTTCTTGGTTTTGTTCACATCAAAGAGGCCAGAACAGAGGATATCTATGATTGGGCTATGCCAGTAATGGTATACCAAATGGTGTTGATCTGCAACTTCCAACAACCCAATCAGCATAGTTAGTGCTGAGGAATGCAGGAAGTTATTGTCCAACAACACTTGGAGGGCTGTGTGATTCTCACTGCCCATCTATACCCAGCGGTACACTGGTAACTTTCAAAATACAGGTCCTCACAGGAAAATGTCTACAGTAACACCCCCATGGACAGTCCAAAAATACATGCAGCTGTGTTGCTATAAAACAATTTCTAGGTGGTTTCATCTCCCCTGAGAGCATGTCTTTTGTAAAACTGGTGAATCTTATCTGCCTGCTCAAGTCAAAACCACCCCAAAATAATTTTGATTAGCACAGGTACAGCTCATGACAATATACTGTTGTTGGAGGGGAGGTCCATCTGCTCTCCAGATACCATGTGGACTGCAGCTAAATTCACAGGAACAGAAGAGTCTTAAGGAGGATGGCAGATGATACCACAGTCCTTGCTACCAAGAAAATAAAAGCAGAAAAACAATACAGCAGTACAGTCAGCCCTCTACATGTGCGGGTTTCACTTTTGTGGCTTTGATTATTCACGGATTATTTGCTGTCACCTCTGCTGCCTTGTGAGACTGAGAAACTGCGAATGAGGCTTGTAAGTCTCTATTCAAAATGGGGGTGTTACCCTGTGTGCTGGGGGTCCTGGGAGGGGTGCCCAAATAACCAAACAACAACAACAAAAGATGGGGAAATTAACTGGAGCACTCACTTAAGCTAACGAGAAGCAGGGTAACTTTGCGAGGATCTTGTAACCCTATGTATATGGGGTCAGGTCAGTCAAGCAGTCAGACAGTTTTGAAATAGCAAAAATGACGTTTTATTAAAGACAGACAAACACTTAAGACAACACAACCACACAGCTAACGAAGAAATAAGAAATGAGAGTTTTCGGGGGAAATGGGTGATACGACACTTTTCTCGTAGTCCTGAAGAAGCTGAAGATGGTAGTGAAGAAACTCAGCGTGGTGGCCGAAGGGAGTTCGCCCGACAGAGTGGCAGCAAGGCTGGATGGAAGTCCGGTGCGACCCGAGGAAACTCTCGGAACTGGGGTTTTTTATAGGGAAAGTATGACCGTAGGCTAGTCTGGACTTGGGAGAGAACAATGAGGTTTGGGCGAGAGACAATGTCTCCAAAAGGTCAGAATTTAACATGACTGAGTTAAGTCTGAATTGACAAAGCAATGGCCAGTATGCAGATGCAGCTCGCTTGGGTGGGTAAGCTTCTAGCTTGCCAGGACACCTGCTCGAGGCAGGGGGCTCTTTGTATTAGCGTGCATCCTTAATGAAGTGTTTGCCTAGGGAGGTCTCCTAAAGCAAGATCTGGCTGGGTCTGGCTTGCCTAGGTGGAGAAAGGAATGTTTCAGCGTTTAATAGCCATGCCTAGCTCCGTGCTTGTTCGAGGGCCTCACAAACACTTGGCTGAGGGTGACAAAATAAGACCGAATTGTGATATCAAAATGATATCTTATGTGTACTGAAGCCAGGCCAGTTCACAGTGATAACGTTGGGGGGGCAGCAATGGAGGTAGCAATAAGCTCCACCAGCCACTCGTTTCTGCTTTGTGAAGGAACCCTGATGCCTCTAAGGAATCCATGGTGGATTGAATATGGTGATCATGCTTTTTTTGTATGTTAAATATGGTTTGAGAGGACCTAGAGTTATTCACCTTTTTTCACTTTCATGGGGGTCCTGTGCCCTTAACCCTAGCGAATATGGAGGGATGACTGTAACTAGAAGGCACTTTAGTTCGCCCTCCCCATCAAAAAAACTACTCAGTTTTGAGAAAACATGGTTGCATGCTTGGTTTTATGGTCCAATTACTGTTACAGTTCAGTTTGGGGGGGGGGGGGGGATTCCGGCAAGTACAAAAATGTGCAGGGTCTGCATATTACCCAGCCTGGTTTAAAGTACTGATTTCTCAAATAACTTTCATTAACTGTACCAAACAGACAGAGAGCTGGTGGTTTGAGTGCTGGATGACAACTCTGGAGACAACAGTTTGAACCCCTGCTCAGTCATGGAAACCCATGGGGTGGCCTTGGGCAAGTCCACTCTTTCAGCATCAGAGGAAGCCAAAGGAAAATCTCTGCCAGGAAAACCCCATGACAGGGTCACCTTTGGGTCAACATAAAAATCAGAAACAACCTGGAGACACACCCAACCCAAAGAGACCAATTTGTTCCCCTCTGTGTTGTTTTTGTAATATTCTCAGATAATGTCATCACTAATTTGGAGTCAGCTGCCCCTTCTCTCTGAAAATATGGTTATTTCTTCAGAGAGGCAATGTCTGTGCTGTACGCATAGAGATTCTCTGAGGTTAGCAGTCTGGCATCTCCCAGTTAAAGGATCTCAAGGCTGTGAAAGTTCTCTGCCTAATATACTAAAAAGACAGCATCAGAGCATATTCACTGGCCAGTCTCCTTGAAGTACGAAGTATAAAGACTTCAGAGCAAAAGCAGTTTGCAGCTGCAGGCACAAGTTAGCTAGTGATAATATACCACCCATCACATCACAGCCATTTAGCTCTCCCCTAACAAGCTTCTCTCTGCTAATTTTGCTTTGTGGACATCTTTGGTCATTCCAAAATAACATAATTTTAAGAGAGGAGAGAAAATGAAATTCTTAAAGGAATATCTAGCTTGTAGAAATCAAATGCTATTTTTACAGACTGAGGCCACAAAATGTCACGTGGCACTCCCCTCATTTGCCAGAGATCCCTGATCTGTCACAGCAAGTGTTGGGAAGTCATGATTTGACATTAATTTATTAAATTAGAACCAGATCTGAATTCAGACAACAAATGTTTGCTAAACAGACAGTGCAAAACTTCACTGTGTCTTTGCTTCTCTCAAGTCAGATATTTTAATTTTGGTGTTATCACAACTTCAGTTTTGAAGATATCACCTGTACTTCAGTGACACTCATGAACGTTCCCAGATACCCTTGTTCCAAAAAAAAAAAAATTAAAAAAAATAAAAGATTAAGAGAAAAGATTTATACAGAGTCCTCTAGAGAACATCGTACATCTGTTCCATAATAGATCTTCTTATGTTTGGACCTGACTGCCCCATAGTGCCTTCATGCCCTCAGTAGGGTTTGCTGTTTATTATCTAGTTTGTCACTTGATGGTTAAAGGATTACAGAGCTCAGATTCACACTTAAGCTCTTCCGTTTATAGCTCCTAGCACAATGGATCAGAAAACTGCCACTTAATATAGCCATAATATTTGTCATAGCCATATCAAATGCCTCAGAGATTTCTACTGGCAATAAAACACAGGGACCACATGTCTGTTTTGAATACGTGTATGCTGGCAGTTACCCTCTGTTTTCTATGCTTCTCTCATTTGGGGGCAGGTTTTCGACATCTCACTTTACTAGAAGACTTTATCTCAAGGTAGACAGACACATTTATCTCCAGGAAATAACATGTAAGCTTCTCCTGACTAATCCCACTTTTTGGTCTAGCATTTTGCAAGACTTCACAGCCTTATGTTCAAGCAGAGAAACCCCATCCCCAGTAAAATAAGCAGGCTTCTTGAATTTTCTCCCATTATCATTCTCATATGTCATCTGTTCTACTTCCAACAAACTGTTTCTAGAAGGTTTTCTCACTTTGGCTTTACTAGCTCTCTACATTTTGAGCAGATCTTTTTTTTTTAATATATAGACAGATTTTTAAACAGCTGCTTTTTATGGTTGCTCAAGAGCTAGAGAGCCAAATGGAAAAATATAATCATTTTAGGATAACCACCACTGACACCAGATATTCAGCAGCCTGGTTGAACAGCTGGTATTTTACCCAAAGTTTTGGGAACAAACCCCATTCCATCCCATATTTTCAAGTCTGTTGACACGATCTGCCTGAAAAATTATTTAGCATTTATAGATTGGCCTAAACCCTATGGTTAGTCCTGACTAGAGCAGACCCACTGAATCAACTGGATTTAACCACAGGATGACTCCACACAAAGGATTCCAGCCCCTACCTTTCTGTTTGTGAAGCCCTAAGGGAATCAACAGAAGCTACCACAAACCAAACGCATCATACGAGTCCCTATAAATCAGTTGGTGTCTGTGGAATTTCAGAGATTATAATGGCTCAAGACCAGTGCTGTATTACCACCTGGCCCTCTGTGTGTGTATGTGTGTGCGTGTGTGTGTGCATGTGCGCCTGCCTTCATGTCACTTGTCAACTTATGGTGATCCCATGAATTTGATAGGGTTTTCTTAGGCAAGGAATACTCAGAGGTGGTTTTGCCAGTTCCTTCCTCTGAAGGAACTGTAGCCTACAGCACCTAGTATTCATTGTCCGTCTCCCATTCAAGTACTAACTAGGGCTGAACCTGTTTAGCTTCCAAGATCAGGATCTGGTGCCTACAACAAAAACTTCCTCCCTTGTCTGCCACACACAAAAAAAAACTCCATGCCCAGTTCCACCATTGAAAGCAAGCTCACCTGCAGAGCTCCCTATTAGACACTGGTCACCATTGCCAAAGTATGACAAAGTTCAAAAGTTTGCATTCTGTTTGGTTTTTTTACTTCAGAGTCCAAATTCACATTGCCACTAAAGCACTGTAACAATGCAGCAGGTCATCCATTTGGCATCTCATATTACGTAGTAGGGTGTTTTTCACATCCTATTCTGGGCTTAGTTCTGCCTTCTTACACCTCAATCTACACCAATCCTCCCTACTTTGATTTCCTGCTTCCAACTGACTAAAACTGAAACTAGCAGGGTAGCAATGTCAGAGTCATTTAACCAACTAAAAATGTGTGGCCTAAGGTAGGATTCTTTTTTTAAAGTTTCTACAAGTACTTTGTTTTTTGTTTTTAACAACTGCTAGTCACAAGCACCTTCTAAAAAGAAAAAGAGTCATTCCATGTTCTCATACACAAGAAGAAATGTCTATGCAAAATAACATCTGTTATGATATACATGTGTCATCCGAAACTGAAAAAAATGTGATTCTTGCTTGAGGACAACTGTTATTTTTATCCATATGCACCATTTTGCTAATCAAGTGACAACCCTGGGCTTGACAAAGAAACAAGACATTCCAGAGATTTTTGTGGTGGCCTCCAGAAGCCACCACCCTTCATTGCTCTGCCCCTGTTCCCCACACTTTCCCCAGCACTTTGGCAAGCAAAAATAAAGTGGCATGCCAGTTCTCACATTATGCATATCTCGCTTACCTTACAAGTGTGTAAGGAATTTAGTAGATTTATAAAACACTTCTCCTTCATGGAACTCAAGGGCCATTTCTGCACTATACAGCTATAGCGCTATTATTCTACTTTCAACACCTTGTGGGATCCTGGGGTTTGCAGTTTAGGGAAGGGCCTTTAAAATTCTCAGCCAGAGAGCTCTTTGGCCTCAGTAAACTACAAAGCCCAGAATTCCACAGGATGTTGAAAGTGGAACAATAGCACTATAACAGTCTAGGGTGGAAATGGACAAAGTGACATACATGAAGCCCCACAAGAGTGTGTCATTAACTGGACTGAGACCTGCCTAGCTTCAACCAAGTGGCTACACATCCTACATAATCTGCAAACTGCCTGCTTTCAGCCTCTACTGGCTTTGTTTCTTCAACATTTGAGCTGTGGTTCACATGTAAGCCTTGGCTTCCACTGGACTACATTTTCTGCTTCACAGTCTTTGTTTTCAGTGCTTTTTTGACTTGCTAGATTTAATTGTGGTTCACCTCCAGCCACTAACTGCCAAAACAACCCTGACCATGCTAGCTCCAAATTGCTTGAGGTCTTCAGCAGCTGATTTAGCAGTTCCTTATACCTCTAGATACAGGTATTTCCTCTGTGTTAGATTATCATCAGTTTATACATTTTCTTGAGTCTGTAGTGTATCATCTTCTTGTGTTTATGCTGGGAGGTAAATGCATAAATGCAAAATATGCCCTTTCAAGAGGAAATAATTAAAAGCCCAGGTCTTCTTCCATTCTGTATGATTGCTTACCGCCTTGAATTATCAACTACATCACAGTTAGGTAGTTGTACCACTGAGATTAAAAACATTGTACAGGCAATTCTCCCCAATTCCTTTGTTAATTTTTCCCTGTTTTGTTTGGTTTCATCTTTTAAAATAAGCAAGCCTTGTGAGCAGTGGAAACAAAATTTCTGAGCTATTTTTCACTTATAGCCACACAGAAGGATGTGGCAATATTATTTAAGCCATGGCAGCAAAGCTGGTGGGTCCCTTCTGTACTCATCCACAACAGAACAGGGCAACTTGTAACCCCGAGAGGTTGTTGAACCGAAACCTCCAAGAGCCCCAGCCAGCCTAGGCAATAGTGTAAGTTGGCAAGAATTTCTGTTCAAAAATTTCTGCTGTTCAAAATCTAAAATCTACCAATATCTGAGAAACTCACTGCCAGAACATCAACCAAAAGAAATGGGAGGGAAACCAAGCCACTCTATGCCAGATGTGTCTGCCCAGTGGGAAAAAGTAAGCTTGTTTAGATTCTCCTTCCGTCATGGGAACTACTCATGGAAAGTTCTCCACCTTCCAGCAATATTAAGACCTTAGTTCACACAGCAAGGTCTCCTCCACATCTGTTAATGTGCTGCTGATACACACAGACTACAATACATAGCGATGTAGTATGCTGCAACACATACTGTAATTTATATCCAAGTAGGACCACAACATATAAATAATAATTGGTTGCTATGTGTGCATTCCGTGCAGGGATTTTATAAGGGTGTAAAGCATCCTTCACTGTCTTACACACATACTAAAAGCCATTCACAACTGAATGACAGCCTTTTGCTACCAATTCTTCTTCCTCCCTTAGATGCAACTGAAGGTGAGTTTTGATAAAGTGTGTCATAGAATCACAGAAATGTAGAGTTGGAAGAGACCCCAGGGGCCATCCAGTCCAGCCCCCTGCCATGCAGAAACACCCTCAAAGCACTCCCGTGTCAGAGGGTAGAATATATTAATCAAGGCATTCAGAAGTACTTCTGAATTTGGACACCTTCACACTACCAAGAGAAACATGTTACTACTTGGTTACTAGAAACAGTGAGCTACTATTTTCTGCCATCAAGTATACTTACCTCTTTGAAGACTTTCTCATGGATCTTAACCTTAGCTTATAGCTTAACCCACCACCCAGTGAAATCAATTATCTTTCACAATCTCTCAATCTTTGATGAACATTTTAAAAGCTGCCAGAATGTTCTACATCTATAGGGAAGAAATTTCACATCACCTAGGGGAGAAAGTACTCCGTACACTTCCTTTCACACTTGAAAGGGGTTGAAGTCCCCAGGTCCCTGACACCTTAGGATTTTGATCCATTTCCAGAAACAATTTGAAAAGCCAGGGCATGCCCTGAAAGTCATGTCATTTTGTGCCTGAAGACCTGAAGACAGAAATCTACCAACAAGATGCCTGAAGACTTGATGACAGAAACCTGACAAGATGCTCAGGCTCCCAGCATCTGATGTAGAAAAAGTAGTAATGGAGATAAGAATGGCTGCTTGGTATTGCCTCACTGGTGGAATTCTTTCTGCCCAGATGTTTGCTAGTACATTGTAAATTAAAATAAAATACATTTTAAAAACCTGATAAAAAGACAATTAAATAAACTACCACATAAAAACATCAGTACTTTAAAACTATCCATAATCATTTGAGGGGAAAAAGACAACAACAATGAAAGAACATTTAAAAGACCTTACAGCATAGCCAGTTAGTCAACCAAATGCCTGTTCAAATAAAGAAGTCTTTACTTGATGACAGAAGAAAAGCAAACAACGTAAGACAACCAGCTCAAGATTTTCCACAAGTTTTTTTTCCCCTGAAACAAAAAACTCATTATCTCAAAGCCCACAAACCAGTTCTAGAAGCCTCCTGGAGCAGGTACTATTTTGAGCCTGAATCAGGCATTCAAGACCAAGCCAACTCCATCCAAAACCAGGCATTTCAACAGGTGGACTTAGCTGCAGACCATCAAGGGTCTGCAACTAAACTCAGCAGAAACAAAGACAACAGGGTGAGAGATGGCACCACAGCCTTTGCTAATCTAGAGGTCCCTGTGCTTCAACCCTGCAAACCCTGGGTCCAGTACACCACAGTATAAATCTTTTGGAGGGAAAAGCCAATTATTAAGTCAGGCACAATTTGCATCCAGGATAAATGTATAGATAAATAATGTATGTGTGTGTTGACAGGAAAGCAATGAATGTCAGTGGCTGAAGAGAAAATTAGCAGCAGGATAGGGCTGTCTGGTCACTTTCACACAGAACTTGGGTTTTACAGAGGCTTCTGGCTGGCCACCATGAGAAGGGAAATATTAGAACAGATTGTGAGTGGGCAACTTCCTCCCCTGGAAGGCTGCTGGACTGCAGCTCCCATCAGCCCTAGACATCAAAGAGCTGCAGCCTAAAATCTGGAGGGCCAGAACTTGCCCCACCTCTTGGACTAAATAGACTCTTTCTCTGATCCAGTGAGGCTCCTTTTATGTTCAACTCAGGAATTAAAAAGTGTGTCAAAGACACTTACATCTACTAAACCCATTAGCAAAAATGCTGCTTACTCCTTGCAACCAAAAGGAACAACACATCAAGTACCAGCTGCAATATATCCTACTGGTGAGAAGAAGGAAGGAAGGAAGAGTTATTATGTATGAATGAATGGCACAAGAGGCAGGGGAAAGACTCTGTGAGTCACATTAAAACCCTAGTATATATTCCACAGAACACAAATAATGTTCACCTTCCAAGTACAGGCATCCCGAGACTTTACTGTATGAACTGGAGCTTTTATATCCTGAGAGTTTCTGCCGGCAAGCCGCCAGTGTTGATCACAAGTGGGAATGCAATGCAAGGATTCAACTTGGGCAGCAAGATGACTTTACAACTGGCCAACTTCTGACTCAATCCCCATGGTTACACTGCTTTACATGCTTCTCCATTATGTACTCTATTCTCTCTTTGTATACTGAGAGTGGTAACAGACTTCTTCATAACAATTATGATGGAAAATGTCATTAGCACAACAAGTTTGATTTCAAAAGTGCTCTTCACATCAGATATACAGCAAATGTCATGATTCCTCAATATACACAATCACATTGAACTGAGATAGAAAATTCTCCCAGGATATGACAACTGACGCTAGATATTCTAGAGCCCATGTTCAAACCACAAGAGATGGTAGTACCTCCAGCAATGACACGGGCACTCTGAGGTAAGCAGACATAAACTAGCGTGACTTCGCCCTCCCACCTTCCTCACCCATGTTTTAGGACAGAGCATCAACAAAGGAGAGATATTCACCTCAACTGTTTTAATCTAGGACAGTGTCATCCATCCATCTCTTAATTTATATTCTGCCTTTCTCCTAGGCTGGGACTCAAGGTGGCTTACCAAAAGGTAGAGAATACAATAAAACACATATAGTTAAAACATGCAAAACTTGTGCTCTTTAAAGCAGAGGGTGTTGGGCCAGTGCCACTCCCTGAGCCACTGGCTACAAGTTCACTTCCGGGCACCTCATTTTAAGGAGGATATAGAGAGGTTGGAATGAGTTCAGAGAAGACTAGCAAGGATGATAGGAGGTATGGAGAACAAAACATATGTGGAAAGTCCGAAGCAGTTGGACTTGAGCTGTGATGTAACTACCTTCTTTAAATACCCCAAAGGCTTTCACAGAAAGGAGGCAGCAGGGTTTTTCTTTGCTGTCCTACAGGGTACAGGTAGGTCTAATGAGAGGTACATCTAGTGGAAACAGTGCCTAGAGCAAGCATGGAAGTTGTGCCCCTACCTCCAGGGCCACTTCCTCCTCCCCTTCACTAAATGTTTGACTTTTTTGTACACACACACACACACACACACACACACACACACAGCATTAGCACCCAGGGCACATGCCCTACTTGCTGCACTCTAGATATGCCTCTGGATTTAATGGTTTGAAGTTACGGGAGGATAGCTTTCAATTGAATATTAGAAGGAACTTCTTGATAATAAGAGTAGTTTGGCAGGTAATGAGGTCTCCTTCTCTGGACAGCTCCAAAAAGGGGCTGGACCTGCTGAGGATGTTTCAGCAGGAAATCAAGCACTGAGCAAGGGTTTGGACTCAATGGCCCATGAAGCCACTTCCAATTTTATGATTCTATGAAGTCCCTTGAAGAGTTCCCTGGAAAGTAAGAACTGAATGTAAACAAAGGTCACAAATAAGGTACTGATCCCTGACACACTGGGGCGGAAAAGAAAAAACTCCTGATCTCCTACATAAGATAGCCAGAGAAGCACTGATTTAGAACACAATATCATCAATACTGCCTGAATTATATACATGCAGATGATAATTGGCACACACCAGTATGTGCTATGACAGTCAAATCACTTTTCAAAATCAGCAATGAAAACACTTAGAATATAGAACACACACACACACACAAAGATATAAGTTTAAAAGTAAAGAGCAACCCCCCAAATCCCCTTCTTAAGTCTGGCACTTGCTCCACTGATGCAAGGAGCAGCAACATCTATTTAAAGCATCTGGGACATGATGGGGTGAAACTCACCTTGAAGCAGACTAAACCAATCTTAGTTCTGCAGTTTTCTGAGTGCCCTGGTGTTATTTCAGTGGCACAATTAGAATTGCATTTGGGTTTTAAAGCGTGCTGTACTGGCCAGATTTAAATCCAACATGCAACTCCTTTCATTATTTCTAAATATTTGTATTTATAGGGGGAAAGCTGTCTGCCTATCAATCCCTGTTCTCAAAGGCATGCAGCCTTTTATGCATCCATCCATACAAAAAGAATGCTGCAAGCCACTCAGCTACTGGCGATGAATTAACTGCTGACTAAAGCACAATATTATGACAACAGCAGCCGATAAAGAAGTTTCCTGTAGAAACTACTATAGGATATCCCTGAACAATTACAAAGGATAAGAGATCTTTTATCTTAATGATAACCAGTCAGATCTTGCTTTCCTTGAAGTGAATGGGAAAAACTTCCATGGACATCAACAGAGCCAGGCTTTCAGCCAGTCTGTTCTAGAGAACAATATGGAACTGCATCCACAGAAGATCTCCAATGTATTGTCAATTCTTCTGTGATGGAGTATATCCATAGCAAGGATTCTGCTCTTCTCTACAAGGAGTTAAGCGATTTTGGTTGAACAGTAGGCCTTCCTTATCTGCATGCAGTTGCATGCATAAATCTATACTGCAAGCTCCACGCACTAGCCTGAAAAGTTTTCGGGGGGAGGGCTGCACAGTATAACTTACCACAAAGGTAGGGAACCTAGGGCCCTCCAGATGTTTTACACTAAAACTCTCATCCTCCTTAGCTACTGGCTATGCTCGCTGTGGTTGAATTAGAGTCCAACACCATCTAGAGGGGTATAGCATCCCAACCGTTGCTCTATCTGAGCTGTCGAACAATACACAACCTTATTATTCATGCCTTCCCCTTTTCCCCTCAAAAAGAAATTACTTGGATTTTTTTTAAAAAAAAGGAAAGAAAAAAGGAGCATCCATACAGTTTTGCAAAGATGAAGCTTGCCATGCACATTGCCACTAACACACTAAATTGGGATCAAGATAGGAGAAAGGATACAGATGGTACTCAGTGATAACTCTGCAACCCAATTTTCACGCAGAATCTCTTTTGCACAGTATTGGCACCACTCCCCATCAGCACAAAGTCTCTGCCTGCAAAGTAAATCAGTCCGTTGCCCCTTCAGCATTAGCTCTATCGACAATCTGAGGATTACGAAAACATAAATGGCTGCTGATAACTCCTGTCATATTAGCCCCTTTGCAAGCAGTACAATACATGGTGTGCAGTCAGCACTCTGTTCAGTTCTATGTATCTCATGGGCCTTGATTTCTCAATGGGAAGGCATGGGGGGAGAAAGCCAAACACTGGGTTTGCTTCCCCCCTCCCCCCTTAAATGTTTGCTCCAACACAAGAAATGTAACATAGTTTGTGGCTTTCATGTTGCGCCAGGGGTGTTACTTAACATGAAAAAGAACTGCGGTTAAGGCACAAACAAGCTGTATCCCACCCTCTTAAAGTAGAGCGTTCACCCAAGGGCGTGTCAGAGGTGGTGAAGGTTTGGGGGCATGGACACACACCGAGAAATACATACATCCAGGTTCAACCTCAATGCTGAGAACCTCCTCTACGAACAGGAATTGCTTGCTTCCAAGCTCATCTGTGAGCCCTTCCCATTCCCCTGAGTGAAATGACCTAAGAGCTCAAGCAAAATAGAAAAAAAAAAATCATCTGAATAATTTAAGAAAGGGGACAAGCTGAAAATATCTCTCACACACTCTGTTACCGAAATGCTACTTAACGCGGAGAAACAGGCATCACTTTGGGAAGCATTGTGCATATGGAAGATATTTTAAAAATCCACGCCTACACACTCAATATACGCTTAAATGCAAATACAGCCACGACGGTAAGATGATATGCCGACGGACGCCCGCGGCTACCCTGCAATGGGGCTTTAATCAAAGGAAGGCACCCATTTATCCGGAGATTTATCGAAAAGGAGAGACCCTCGCCGTCAGGAAGATAAAGTGGGGATCTTCCTTTTTAAACCGAGCCTGCTTAAAAAAAAAAAAAGGCCATTCATACAACTGCAATGCAGCTTTTACTACCCCCACAGCGAATTCCAACCCCCCCGCTCCAAACACACACACATCACCCCTCCTCTTGTCTACAAAAGGAGCAGCCCGAGGGCTTGCTGCGACGATCCCGGGGTTGTCACAATAAGATTAACGATGCATAATAAGATTTATTAACCACGAAGAGGCCGAAGAAGGGAGAGGAGAGAGAGAAGAAGCGGCGAGGGAGGGAGGGAGGGAGGGGAGGGATCCAGTGGAAGTAAAATACAATTAAAAACACCTCCTCTAGGGCACATTGACTCACCTTTTACTTGAGTCTCATATTCCGCTATGATCTCTTTGTCTTTCTTGAACTTTGTTTGAGATGACATTTTTGGAAAGATCGACCAAGATCCCACCGATCTTTATTTTATTTCTTCCCCCCCCCCTCTTTTCAGGACGGGAGAGAGAAACGAAGAAGGAGCAGCCGGCAATCGCTCCCCTCCCTTCGCTCCCGGGGAGAGACAGTTCTGCAGCCCGATGGGTTTTCACTCCGGAGCAGAGAGATCAAAACAGTTCCTCCTTCTCCTCCTCCTCCTCTTCAATCCTTTAGCCGGAAGATCCCTCAGCATTGATTTTTCCCCCTCCCCTTCAACCACCGGCGAGCTCGGGCAGCGACAGAAAGAGGGACGACAGGGAACGCACGGGAAAGGCTGGCTGGCGCTCCTGCCGCCCTCGGTCGTGCGCGCAGGTTCCGTGAATGGAGGGCGTCGGGCGGCCGGGCGGGCGGACGGGGGGCGGCAACCAGGAGGGTGTGTCACCTGCACCGAAGTCAGGGGGCCTTGGGATTGGACGGGGGGAAGGCGAAGAGGGGACGCCCTCGCCTGCGCCCACCCCCAAGGAAGAGAAGAAGAAATGCGGCCGAGGAAGAGAAAGGAGAAAGGCAGCCACCCTCGGCGCGCACAGCCGCCAGCAGCCGGGCTCCTCCTTCCTTCCTTCCTTCGCAGGGAGGCAAACCCAGGCGGGGAAGCGCTCTGGCGGCAAGCCAAGCCAAGCCAAGCCCAGGTCAGGTTGCAAGGAGGAGGGCTGGCATTGCGCTTTGCTTCCCCCCCCGGCTCTCCTCCTCTTCCTCCTCCTCCAACCAGCTCTTTCAAGCAGCTTCGTGGCTCCTCCAGAATTTGGGAACAAGGAGAGAGAGAGCGGGCGGGCGGGCAGGCGAGCGAGCGAGCGCTTAGTGTGACTGCCGCGGAGGCATCGCCCTCAGACCTGCGGCGAGGCTCCGGCACCGGCACCTCGGAGAGCTGGGGGCTCGGCCGACTGGCTTGAATTAAGCTCGGCCCCGCCTTTCCCGCCGCCCACGTCACGCGCGGCCGAGACCCCGCCCTCTGCCCCCCCCACTTTGCAACCGCGGGCACGTTGTCGCCCACAGGGCGCTGGAACTCGCTGCGAGGAGGGAAGGAAGGCGAGGCGGCGCCGGAGGGGAGCTCGGTTGATCTTGGCCATTTCCGCACTAGCCTATTACAGTGGTGTTATTCCACTGTTAACGTCCTATGGAATCCCGGGGCTTGCAGTTTAGGGAGGGGCCTTTGCAAACCCCAGGATTCTGTGGGATGTTGAAAGTGGAATAATCTACTGTGTCGAAGTTTGTGAGTGAGTTTGTCTGTGCCAGGCAGGTGAAGACCTCATAGGATTGGCTGTGCGAGGCCAAAAGACCTCATAGGATTGGCTCACTGTGAAGATTCTATCCAATCCTGGGGTTGGCAGTTCAGGGAGGGGACTTTAGAATTCTCAGCCAGATGGCTTAGGCCAGTTGCTATGGTGACAAGACCTAGCAGCAAAAGGGAGGAGGGCAGATATTCCCCAGGAATCCAACCTCTGTATGTTAATAACTCTGAATACAGATTGGATTGGGGAATATGGGGGAAGTTATAGGTACTGGATAAGACAGTTTGGGGAATTAGAGACACAGAATCTCAAATCTTTCTAACAAATATTACCTAAGAGAAAATAAAATCACAGGCAACGCCAGGTATATATACTAGTAGCACCATAACAGGCTAGTGCAGAAACGACCCTTGTTGGCTGGCCTAGACTGCCAGTGGAGGAATGCTGCTTCTTGGCCTTAAGGAAGGCAGGTGTGCCTGCTTGGAAATCAGGTTTCTCCTACTTGAAGAGAATTGGGAAGGATGCATAAAATTGGAGTGCATGGCAAATTTGGGATAGGTTCTGCTTTGTTGTTGTTATTGGCCATGAAGTCGACTTCTGCTTAGAGCGACCCTCTGAATGAGACCTCCAAGACACCGTGTAATCAACAGCCCAGCTCAAGTCTTGCAGATCCAGGGCCCTGGCTTCCCTGATTGAACCTCTCCACTTGTAATGCTGTCTCCCTCTTCCTGCTGGCTTCCACTTTGGCAAGTGTTATCATCTTTTTTGTCTCATGATATGTTCAGAGTACAAAGTACAACAGCCTCAGTTTCAGTCTTCCTTGCTTCTAGGGAGAGCTGAGGCTTGATTTGCTCTAAGACCCATTCATTTGTCTCTTTTTTTGGCAGTCTGTGGTACTCCTCCAGTACACGTTTGAGATGGCATTATTCTCCTCCTGTCAGCTTTCTTCGCTGTCCCTTTTCATGACTATACATAGAAACTGAGAATACTATGGCCTGGATGATTCTGACTTTGGTATTTAATTATATATCTTTACAGTTGAAGATCTTATCTTATTCTTTCATGGCTGCATTTCCAAGTTAGTCTTCTGACTGCTTAACTACAGTCTCCATTTTGATTCATTAAGCCTAGGTATAATATCTTTAAATGTTTCACTGTTTTCAGTACCTACTTTAAAATAATGTAAATCATTTGTGATAATTGTCTTCTTAATGTTCAACTGTAGCCCTGCTTTTGCATTTTTTTTCCTTAACTTACATCAGTTGTTATTACAATTCTTCGCTATTTTCTACAAGTATATGCAGGTGGTCACCTGCATATATGAAACTGTTGGTGCTTTTCCCCCCAATTTTCATGCCACCTCCTTCTTGAGTCTAATCCTGTTTTCTGTATGGTATGGTCATATAGCATCCCTATTCTTGATTTGAATTTCCATTTAATTTCTCAGATCATGTGGAAGAGGTATCCTGATCTACCTTTTTTGTTGTCTTCTATTTTTTTAAATTTTGTATTGATTATTATATCGGTTCTCTTTGTTCCTACATACAAGCCACTGAACAGTTCTGTTCACAGTTCTGACCCTGTTTCTGCCACCTTTTACTTCTGCTTCTCCTCTGTTCTTTACCATTGGAGGAGTTTCATCTGTAATCCAATAGCTTTTCTTCCGCTATGGCTAGAGTTCTTGTCCTTTTTGCATTCTTCCCCAACAATATCCCTGCTTTCAGTCCAGAGTTCTTCTGGTTTCCCTTAGGCTTAATAGTGCAAATCTGTTCTTTACCTAGTCTTTAAATTCTAAAGAAATGTTTTTCAGTTATGTTTTGGTATGATGATGAACTTAGAACTTTAGAGAACTAAAGAAGTGTTGATATTAACAGTTCTTGGTCTGTACCATAGTCTGCTCCTAGTCTTGCTTTTGCAAACAGAATGGAGCTTCTCCATCTCCTGCTTCCATTTTGATGGAAATTGGGCATCTGGTGACATCCACATGTACAGTCATTTGTTCAGTTGCCTGAAGAATGTGCTTCCAGTGAATAAACTGTTGGCCTTAAAAACAGTTTGTTGCTTCATGTCTTGATCCTAACCCAAATTCTCCTCCAATGTTTGATCTGCTCTGTCTTCTACTTTTGCATTCCAATTACCTATGATTATCAACATGTCCTGTTTTGATGCGTGATCAATTCATCCTGGATGCACGTGTAGATTCTTTCAATTACTTCTTCATCTGCCTCTGCGGTGGAAACATAAGCTTGGATCACATTTATATTAATAGATTTTCCCTGGAGCCTTACTGATATTTTTCAGGCTTTGTATTGTATACCCTGATTGCTTATGCTACAACTTGCCTCACTTTTAGTGCTATCTTGTTTCTCCTTTCATTGTCATATTCCAGATTAGATTTTCCATTCTTGCCCATGCTAGCTTGCACAAAGTGTTACTATGTCTATGCATTCCATTTCTCATTTTACAATTTTTAGTATTCCCTAATCCACAATGCTCACAATCCACATGTCTCCTATATATGTTGTGCAGCTTCAGACTTTTCTTTCACCTCTGCACATGCCAGCAGCTGAACATCCTTTCTGCCCAATAGCCATCTGGCATGTTTAGTCTAGCTACTCAGCAAAAGCCTATCTGCCTTGGGAGGCTTACCAGTAGCATGCCTACTATCAGCCTCTTCTCTCACAGGAGCATACAATCCCACCATCACAGAAAAATAGCACTAAGGTGGGAAGGTTTTTTTAAATATATGCTGTAGTTTTTGGCCTTCCTCTCATTATTGACATGATCTGTTGTTGTTTAGCACTGAGTAGAGCGTTTCCGAGCCGACCTCATAAGAAGTTTGAGAGAAAGGTGCAGGGGATTATTTGACTGGGGGGGGGATGTGTTCTTGAGCTTTACTTGGAGGTATGCCCGATGATAAATAAATCAGTAAGTTGAGCCAAACCCTTGCAAACAGCCTAGATTAAAGATTTGTTCTTCTGCAGCATTATTATCAATGAATGGTCCTGTAATCTTATTTACAATTACATTGTAATATGTAGGTGCTCCATGAATTCAGTGGAGAGTAGTCCCATTGCCCAAGTAGGTTAATGTCCCTGGAGCATTATCACACTATCCAGTTATAATGGTATGATTCCACTTTAACTGCCATAGGCATTCTGTGGAATCCTGAGATTTATAATTTGGTAAGGCACTAGAAATTTCCAACTGAGGATTCTGAATCTCTCTCTCTGAACTGTAAATTACAGGTTTCCACAGAATAGAATCATGTCAGTTAAAGTGGAATCATGGTGCTTCAAGTGTATGAAAAGGCAATGAGATGGTAATCTCAGAAACTTTTTCATATGTCCAAGTAATGCAGCAAAAGTGGTACACAATGCTATTCTAGAAATGTCCATTCAGAAGTAAGCCCTAGCTAGTACAGTCAGATTTACTTCCAACCAAAGCTTGGTGGCTGTGGGGTTCTGGGAGTTATCTTCTAACAAGTCATTTTTCCAAGTTCTGTTTCCAGGTAAGTATCAATAGGATTAAAGCCTCACTCAGCTATACTCATTTCATGTATGGAAAACTGGAAATAAGAAATAGTGAATCACTGAGGGCCATGTAATTTATCCAAGAAAAGTGCAGCTGTTCAATCCAGGCTCAAAAACAATCCTCAGTCAAGCAGGAGTACCATGACTCTCTGAAATTAATTGCGTCGCTGGTGGCCTATAGGAGGGAAGAGACTCATTCTGCAGTGGGAGATAAGAACACCCACCCCCCAGGTCCGGACCATGGGTTGCAGAGGCTGTATGTTCAGCTTTCATGTATCCTGTTCATACAAAATATTTAATGGGTCTTACTCCTAAATACAAGTGCATAGGCTTGTGACCGTGAAGCCCAATCCTATGACAAAGGAAGGTTGCAAAGGGCACACAAAAGACTTAACCCTGCACAAGAGAAGGCTTTTGATAGACAAAATACCCTAGAGCCAGCAGTCTGAGGGGATCGTTCACTACCTAGGATGGCAGCTTCAGACGACAGCCGCACTTACCTGTCTTTAAGACTGGCAGAATGCAACTGTGGCAGTGAGAAAGTGGAAATCAAGGCTGTCTTTTCTCAGGAATGAATGTCTCTTGTTAGTGGAGAGCCACATTCCCTCATTAGATTAGTTCACTGTTGAGTTCATTAGCAGAATAGAAACCCTTTAACTGATTAAAAATATGTTCCTGATTAACGAGACAGATTTTTTTAAAATAACTATTTCAAAACAAGTACTTCTTCAAAACTGCAGGTGGTAGATGTCATCTTTAGAAGAAATATTTGCCCTCTCTCTCTCTCTCTCTCTCTCTCTCTCTCTTTTTAACACACAGGAAGGAATGCATCTTCTCAGAGGGTTCCTGCTTTGATGTACAGTATGTGTGAAAGTTGATTACTTCATCTGTTCTAAATTTAAACTAACATCTACAGTGTCTTAAACTGAATGTTACTCCTGTATAGCTCAGCTTTGATTTGAACCATCAACTGCCTGGAAAATGTTTAGAGTGCTACTCACTGATTCATATAAATGTCCTCTGTGGGCTACAAAGGAAGTGGGGTGAGAGAAGGGAAGCAGAACATGGATGCCCGCAAGTCCTTCACTTATTGGAAGCCAGTAGGGCGCCAAACAAAGAACTCTTTAAAGATCCACTCAGCTAAGTTGAACGTTAGGGCTGGAGGAGTCCTTCATTAATTGTTTGTTAATACCTAAACAGTCATGTAGCCCAACCCTATGAATATTTACTCAAAACCAAGATCCATTATATTCATTATATTCTATAGTAAATACACACACAGCTTTCTGCCTAAGTTCTTCGAACCACCTTAGAGCCACTGTGTTTTGTACTATTACTGCTTAACTCATATATATTTCTGTTGTGAGAATAACTGAAATGAAAATGATAAAATAGTTTATATTCAAAGGTTCTATAGAAATTGTAAATAAAAATTAAAGATCCATAAAGATAAAATATTTAAGTGCATACTGGAGTAAACATAATCATTTGATTTCAATGGAGAACTTGTGCACACTTTTCTGACTCTGGATTGCACCCAACATGAAAATGTGCTCCAGGAAAGTGGATATGTGTACATATACAGTAGGGCACTTATTGCCACGTAATCTATTTGCATTCGTGGTCATTTTGAGTTATGATACTATCACTCTTATAGCACCTTCAGCTTTACTGTAATGTATGCTGAATATTTAATTACTGCCAAGAACAGGAAAGTTATGTTGCCTCCTAAGAACTAAACCAGACATCATCCCTAAGTAAGGTATTCAAAAGCCTGGAAGAGAAAGGGTTTATATTCACAGTTTGGACTAATGAACTCTGTCTTAAATGCTGTGGCCTTGTGACAGTTATTATATGTATGTGTGGGGGGGGGGGTCTTCAAGTCACCTGTTGACTTATGGCAACCCCATGAATTCAAGAGAATTTTCTTAGGTAGGAAATACTCAGAGGTGGTTTGTCATTGCTTTTATCTGAAATACAGCCTTCAGTACATGGTATTCCTTGGCAGTCCTCCATCCAAGTACTAACAGGCTGTAATTTCTTCCATTTTGTTGTTTTTGGAGCCTTCACGTCAATTCCAACTTATGGTGGCCTTCTCCTAGGACTTTCTTGAATCATTCAGAGAGGAGGTTTGCCATTGAGTTCTTCTTGGGCTGAGAGAGTGTGACCTGCTCATTGTCACTTAGTGAGCTTCCATGGCTGAGCAGCAATTGAAACCTTGATCTCCCAGAGCCCTAATAACACTCAAACTACTTCACTACAATGGTCCCACCTTTTTCCCTGATTGTGGAATATCTTCCTCATTGGATGGCTGTATACTTCACTTACAGAACTCCTCTCAACCTGTAAAATCAATTTGGTAATTGTAAGGCAGTAAGTGTTTGGTGAAAAAGCTTGCAATATTTATGTATGTACCCTGGTGGTGTCATGTCCATACACTTTATCACATTATTTCCTGAGAACAGGAGCTCTCAGCAACAGCCATGACAGAGAACTATTTAGAAATACTACCACCCTAGCAGCAACAACCACAAATTATTTTTTTTAGGATAGTGAGAAATTATCCAAATAGAGAACATGCCACCAAACAAAAGGCTGTAAAGCCCAGTAATATTGAAGAAGCCTGTGTTTACTTGTCATTTTAAAATGATGCTTGCTTTGTTGTTTCCATAGTATCACAGCAGAGTTTTACTGAGAGCAAAGGGTCAGCTTTAACAAATTTTGCAGCTGCACCTACATAGCAGCTGTATTTGGGCTTCAGGTGTGATGAATGCTGAGTGAGCATGTGTGTGATGCTGGAACTGGGTGTAGCTCCAGGCATCTGCAAGGGTTCTTGCAGCACCAGATACTGGGACATATTACTGTTATAACATAAGCTTTATTGTTGGTAAATGAAGCAGCAGATGGTACACAGCAGAGAAGCATTCCAGCCCTTTTACTGATAGTATGGAGCATCCCCTCACAGTCAATGGTGGAACTGGGTCCCCTAAAAATTCTATCCAGACTGTCCCTTAGATGGCAATCAATTCCATCTAGAGCAGTGGTTCTCAACCTGTGGGTCCCCAGATGTTTTTGGACTTCAGCTCCCAGAAGCTCTGAGCATTGAGAATAGTGGCTGGGGCTTCTGGGAGCTGAAGTCCACAAACATCTGGGGACCCACAGGTTGAGAACCACTGATCTAGAGGATGGTGCTGGAATACATGGGAAGCACGTGGGCTGGGGTGCACCCCCCAATGGAGTCCCAAGGGTTGTATAATGCAGAAGCAAACAATGAAAATCACGGTGTAACCTATTTCCATACTTATGTGCAAACAGGTTAGCAACAGAGAAGAATTCATTCTCCCAGTCTATTCTCAGTCTCCGTATTTGTTCCCAACCTCAAACTGCAAAGCAAATGCAAAAAGTATCCAACAAAGTCAACAATACAAATGAATCTTTTCATGCCACTGGACAGCTGTAAACATCTGCCTATGGGTGCTAACAAGAACTTTGAAGCCCATCTGCCTGGTGGCAGACACCCAACTCACTACAGTGTGTGCAGAATGTCACAGTTCAGAATGGAAGCAAACTTGAAAGAGGAAGATGTCACTCAGTATATAATACAACTGAGCTAACTCATATTCCAAAGCAGATAATAATTATGAATGATGCTTATGTTACTGCTTTGGGGTGATATAATGACCAAGTTGGGTGTTTGGCATCTCCAGTTAATGAAGCATTTTTGTGGTTCTGCCTAGTCTAATTTAGTAGATCTTAGTTGTCATTGAAATTGGTGTAAAGTGAATCATTACCAATTTGTCCCACTGGGACAAGTTAGTCCCACTGTTGTAATCTTACAGTTCAAGAATTGCTATTGGGAGTTTGTTTATCTAGTCAATTTCTGTATTGCTTCCTATGTCTAATGGTACATTGAAGTGGTGAACAACACACAAAAATAAAAATTTAAAAAATATTAAAATGCAAATATCAAGACACAAATATTAAATAATCATTTTAAGCCATCATCAATTATCAATTAAAACATTTAAAATTTAGTGGGCTTGCTACACAGTTCTATCATACCTAGGCACTCAGGAAGGCTTGAGTGAAGAGCTGGATCTATAACAGACACCTCAAATGCTAAAAACCAGCATGCTGTAGTGCAGTGGTTCTCAACCTGTGGGTCCCCAGATGTTCATGGACTTCAGCTCCCAGAAGCCCCAGCCACTATGGTCAATGCTCAGGGCTTCTGGGAGCTGAAGTCCATGAACATCTGGGGACCCACAGGTTGAGAACCACTGCTGTAGTGGTTTGATCATTGGACTAGAACCCTAGAGACCAGGATTTGATTCCCCACTTGGCCATGGAAACTCGCTGGGTGACTTTGGGGGCATGTCACACACACAGACCCCCAGAAAACCCCATGATAGATTTGCCTTTGGGTTGCCATAAGTTAGAAATGGCTTGCAGCCACACAACCACAGCACCAGAGTCGATAGCTAACAAAATGAAATTCAACTGAGAGAAATGAAAGGTCCAACACTTAGGCAGAAAAAATGGAATGCACAAACATAGGATGGGGGACACGTGGCTTGACAACAGTACATGTGAAAGGGATCCAGCAATCTTGGTGGACCACAAGCTGAACATGAGTCAGCAGTGTGATGCGGCAGCCAGGAAAGCCAATGTGATTCTTGGTTGCATCAATAGGAGTATGGTGCCTAGATCAAGGGAACTAATGGTACCGCTCCATTCTGCTTTGGTTAGACCTCATCTGGAATACTGTGTTCAGTTCTGGGCACCTCAATCCAAGAAGGATATCAACAAGCTGGAGCGTGTCTAAAGGAGGGCAACCAAAATGGTGAATGGTCTGGAAGCCATGCCCTATGAGGAACTGAGCATGTTTAGTCTACAGAAGAGAAGGTTAAGCGGGGATGTGATAGCCACGTTTAAATATTTGAAGGGATGTCATGTCAAGGAGGGAGTGGGCTTGTTTTCCACTGCTCAAGAGACTAAGACAAGGGGCAATGGATTCAAACTGCAGGAAAAGAGATTCCACTTAAACCTCAGGAAGAACTTCCTGATGGTCAGAGCTGTTCAGCAGTGGAATATGCTGCCTTGGAGTGTGGTGGAGTCTCCTTCTTTGGAGATTTTAAAGCAGAGGCTGGATGGCCATCTGTCGGGAGTGCTTTGATGTGTGTTCCTGCAAGGCAGGGGGTTGGACTGGATGGCCCTTGTGGTCTCTTCCAGCTCTATGATTCTATGATAGTTTGGCCTGAATAGATCAAACATGTCACGTTAGCTCTTTAGGTATTCCTACTGACCCTTGGTGACAACCTATAACATCTAACAGTAAAAGACCTTCATATCATTTAGGGGGAAAGAACTTGAGATAATGCATTCAAACCCATGATGGTTGAATGCTGTAGCAAGTGGTTCAGTTTACATATTAGTGTATGGTGTTAAGAATGGCATGTGGATCAGAGTAGTATAGGATTTTTTACCAGGTTCAAACATATATCCGGTAATGATAGCAAACGAATCAGAGCTTGGCTGGAGAAAAGATCTCAGGTGCAGAAACGTATGCTGTCCCCTGATGCAACAGAAGTTACTCTGTGAAGGAACCCAGATGCCTCAGGCATCCATGGTGGGTTGAATATAGTGATCACACTTTTTGTGTGTGTTAAATACGGTTTGGGAGGGCCTAGAGTTATTCACGTTTTTTTCACTTTCACGGGGGTCCTGTGCCTCTAACCCTAGTGAGTGTGGAAGGATGACTGTATTTTTATTAGTTTGGCTGAGAATGTGTTTGGAATTTGCTGTGCTTTTCTGATGAGACTGTCTCAAAAAGGATAATGTTGAGCTGCATGGGGGAAAAAATCAAGATATTGTAGCATCATTACTGCAAGGGAAAGATAAATCTTTTGGGACTTATAGAAAAAAAGATGATGGACATGACCAAAGTTTGCAAAAATGTTCATGGTTGGAAGAAAGTGAATAGAGAAATCACTCTCCCTTCTTGTAAAAGTGGAACTCAGAATCATCCAATAGATGTGATTGGAAATACACTCTGGACAGAAAGGACTTCTTCATAAAATGCAAGAAATCTTTCTTACTGAACGTGAAGTGGAAGATATACTATGAGATGTGGTGGCTACTGGCTTACCTACTTCTGAACCTTCAGTTCCTTTCAAGGCTCCTTGTCAGATTTAGAAGACCCCAAAAAATAACAGATGGTATAGACAGTGTTCACAGATTTCTCCCTCCCCTCTGCAGCTCCCTGCACCATCACCCCACACTATTCCCAATTGTCCCAGTCTAAATCTCTCAAGCAATTTTTTTTGAAGCAAGAAATTAGCAAAAATGGATTGCTCCTCCATCTTTCACCAATAGGATCATCCCCTGTGCAGAACTTCACTGAGGAGATGTTCCCACTGAAGTTCCCAAGATCAAAGACATGGGTTGAAAAAGAGGATTAGAAAGATTCATGCAGAAGGATACTAGCAGAATGTATTAGTGCCTGTTGGCCATGCTGGGTCTGTGGAACTTCCATGTTCAGAAAGATGCTCGGAAGCAGATGTAAGAAGGCTGAAAGATATATTGCCTTCACGACCAGCTGATAGACTTCCTGAAGGCCTCAGACTCGCTGCTGTGACAAATCCAGGAAGCTGGAACAGCTAGGCCTTTGCTCTGATCCAACGGCAATCCATACATTCTTACCAAACAACATATTTACATTACCTTTGAGTCAGTACATTCAGTTCTCTCCTATAGGAGGTAGAATGCAATTAAGACATCTATAGTAAATCTCTTTTTACTGAAATTTCCACTTAAAAAACAATGGAAAATAAAATGCTTTAATGCTGGTGGTAGGTGTTCTTGAGTACTCAAGCACAATCTTACCCTACTGTTATCAGCTGTAGCAAGTGTTACAATGGAAACCTTAAGCCATTGGCAAGATCTGGCCTAGAAATGACTTGTCAAACAGCATAGCTAAGAGTGGGAAGAGAGCATGTGAGGAGCTTACACAGTGTCAGATGGCTGATCTGTTTAGATCAGCATCGTCTATTTGGTCTGGCAGTCACTTTTAGAATTTTTAAGAGAGCCCTTGGGGTCTCTGGTCCTTGCATTTGAGATTCATTAAACTCGAAGTGTTGAGGGTTAAACCTCACATTGCATAGCAAGGCTCATGACAGCCTTATCCTCTAATGAAGGAACTGACAAAGTAACTGACTTTAATCACAGGACAAACTTCCTTTGTTGCTGCTATTACTATAGGGTTTTACAATATTGTTAATGTTCTCATCTTCAGTATTACACTGATCTGCAGTCTGGTTATTCATTCTATCCAAAGTGCCACCTATACAGCATGCTATTCTAGCTGTCACAATCTGATGTTGCCTTTCTGTCTAATTCCAGTCAGGCAACCTAAATGCAATGCAAGTAACTTCTGTTACTTGGACTGGATGGCCCCTTTGGTCTTCCAACTCTATGATTCTACGATTATTTCCCTTCCAAATAATCATAGAATTGAAAGGAAATTTGGCAGGAATAAACAACTAAAGCATTTCTGACAGATGGCAATCCAACCTCTGTTTAAAGATCTCCAAAGAAAAACGAGACTACCCTATTCTGAGACAGTCTGTTCCAATGTCAAACAGCTCTTAGTTCTTCATAATGTTTAGGTACAATCTACTTTCTTGTAATTTTAATCCATTGGTTTATATTCTAGTCTCTGGATCAGCAGAAAACATGCTTGCTCCATCTTTTCCATGCCATCCCTTTAGACATAAGCACGCCCAGCTTCCTAAGCTATTCCTCATAGGACTTGGGCCATTTCTGCACTACACTGCTATAGTGCTATTATTCCACTTTCAACATCTTGTGGAATGCTGGGGTTTGCAGTTTAGGGAGAGGCATTTAGAATTCTCAACCAGAGACCTTTTTAGCCTTAGTAAACTACAAACGCCAGAATTCCACAGGATGTTGAAAGTGGAATAGTAATAGCACTTTAACAGCGTAGGGTGGAAATGGCCTGAGTTTCCATACCTTTGACCATCATGGTTACACTTCTCTGACCACATCTCAGCTTGTCAACATATTTCTTGAACTGTCATAGCCAGAACTTAGTACAGAATTTGCTTTTCAAAACATTCTTGTTACCACCCCACAGTGAGTTGACATTTTAACTGAATTATCTGCCAAGTTCTCATTTCTGATTAGTTACCATTGGCTTCATGGATTGTTATATTCATACAGATGCCAACAATTCTCATTTGTTGGTACCAAAGAAAGAAAGGCACAATGTGTTTTGTCTTTTTATCCTTAAAGATGGACAGCAGAAGGTACTGAACTCTAAACAGATAAATATTTCAAAATAATTTCAGAAGTTAGCACAATTAAAAAAGTGGGCAGTTGTTCTGTGTTTTCCAGTGATGTAACAGTCATTGTTCAGCAGGAACTTAAGGCATTCAGTCTCAGCCTATGTGTTCACAGCTGAAAGCAACTTGCTAACTGGGGAGAAATCTGATGTTGCCAGTGATAAAATGAACTACTCGATTTTAATAATAATATTTGGGGGTTGGGGGGCCAGAGCCATACGGACTTGCTATGTGATGTACTCAGAAGCTATTTACTGTGGTTCGACATGTTGAGCTCACTCAACTTCATAAAAGTTATTCCCTGGAGTCCAGTTAATCTGGAAGTAAGAGAGAGCCATAAAAGTCTCAGGCTGTTCATCATGAGAAAAACTACAGGACTCAGAGTGAAAGCTGTTGAAAAAGAATCAGAACGCATAAGATCTCAGGGAAATATGGTTTCTCCTAGACAGAAATCACACCTCTGGTAGTATTTCATAGGTGATTTTTTTTAATCACCACATCTTTTTCTTCTCTAATATCAAAAGGTAAAAACATTTTCCTGCCGTATGATGAATTTCCAACACATTCTGCACCTTGGTTTCATTATCCCTTTCATGCCGCATAAGGACCAAATTGCATGTTAGAAGCAAACGTGTATTTAAAAACAGTCAGATGCTCCTTGCAATGAAACTAGTGTTCTGAAGGCCTCATGTTTAGTGGAGAAGCAATGGGGGCAGGGGGGTCTCCACATGGCACTTTTCTGATACAACACTCCCCCCTGTTTTCCTCAACAAAGTTCTAGGCATGAGGACTTGGGCAGTAACCAAAGAATCCAAAACCTCATTATTTCTCATTAACTATCATTTGTGTAGTGGGTGTGTATGTATGTATCATATATAAACACTCTTTTATAATGACAACAGTGTATGTCATTTTTTACAGAGTAATGAAAGCAAAACATCTTTTAAAAAAGAATAATCTTCCAATAATAATCTTCCAGATTGATCTAAATAAGCCTGAGTTCTCACAGAAAAGATTGTTGGGTTTTGCCAGGTTTTGCCAGTTGTTGTCACTTGTGCACACACTCTTTCCATTCTTTTGAGGGTATGTTTGTAGTAATTCCTTAAATCCTCAAAAGGCTTTTACAAAGTTTTTATTTTCAATTGTGTCATGGTGTGCTGTGGTAGTCCTAGGTTTTGAATGGTAATTTTTTTCCTTTCTGAAATTTTTTTAATTTTAGAGTTATAGTGCATAAGTCCCATTTCACTGATTCACTATAGCACTATAACTCAAAAGAAAATTTAAAAATTTAAAAAAGTGAAGGAGAAGGGAAGCAAACATATTCTGATATGTCTCGGAATTAAAAAGACACCATGCAAAGGTAAGAATAAAATGTTGCAGCTGATGCCAGGAATTGCCAGAAAACAATCCATGACAAAAGAAATATATTTTGATTTTTTTTAAAATCCAAGAGTCCTATCAATTAATACAACAATTTCACAACAAATTTGCCCCATCTGGAAGAGCCCTTTGTCTGAGGTGTTTGCTATAGCAGGAGGAAGGCAACAAAAAGAGAGGTGGGAAAAGGGACTTCTGCATAAAAGATGAAACGGGTGGGCCGATGCAGTTTGAGCAAGATTCTTTTCAGCTGGGCTTGAGGACTAGTGTGCAACAACATCTGTTTCTTGCCAAGTCTTCTCGAACAACCTCTGACAAATGCTACACAATTATAGTACTTTGATACCTCTTTCATGGCTGCATCATGTGGAATTCTGGGATCTGCAATTAAGAGAGGGATGTTTAGAATTCTCAGCTAATAGCTCATCAAACTACAAATCCCAAGATTACATTGGCTGCAGCCACGGAAGTTAAAGGGGTGTAACCGAATAATATGAAGCCTCTAAGTCAGTGGTTCTCAACCTGTGGGTCCCCAGATGTTTTTGGACTTCAGCTCCCAGAAGCCCTGAGCATTGACCATAGTGGCTGGGGCTTCTGGGAGCTGAAGTCCATGAACATCTGGGGACCCACAGGTTGAGAACCACTGCTCTAAGTGCTAGCATAGGAGAGCTGTGGACTTAATTGCTTGCTCTGCAGCCATCTTGTGTGTAGCCGTACAAGTAATTCTTTACACAACTCAAGCTTCAGATGTCCAAGGGGGTTGCCAAATGCCATAATTCAGCTTGAAACATAAGGAGGTTTATTTGCAGAAAAATGGCATGCCTAGGGCAATGATGTTACCTGGATGCCAAAGAAATTGTGAGTCTGTGGCTGACGGTCATTCAGATAGCTGCTGGGTTGGTAAGAGCAATTCTGGATTAACACTGGAACATGACCACAAAGAGACAGAGTGTAATGAAACATCCGCAATGATTTGTGTTCACGGAAGGTGGAAGGGCAGGCCTGGGCAACAGTCTAATCTGCTGCACATGGATCTTTCCTACAAAACCACAGGGATTCTGCATTCTGCTGCAACATTTTTTCATGGATATTCCTTGTCAGATGTTGGGACCATAGGAAGATGCCTCTTCTACTGAATAAGACCACTGATCCATCTAGCTCAGTATTGTCTAAACTGACTGGCAGGAGCTCTAATAATTTTCAGACGGATATTTCTCCACCCTATTTGAAAACGCCAGAGATTAAACCAGCCTCCTGTGGTATACAAAGCCTGTTCTCTCCTGGGGAACTGCAGCCCTTCTAGAGGCGAAAAGTGCTTTGCAGTCATCTGCTTCTCTTCTTGTTTAGCAGGTACTCTTAAACCCCAGGTCGCAGGCAACTGTGCATAATTCAGGTAAATGCATCTCCAAGGATAACTGAGTTTGTGGACTGTAATACTAAAAAAAAATACACTTTGAAACATTTTTCAGTTTGTAGGACTTACTTTGTGGTCTATCTTATCAGGTGTCCTTGTAACAAATTATATACTGCATTTAGGGCTCTGGAAATTCATATAAAAGAACATCTTTGTAAAATTAGGGATACAAAATTACACCCTCTTGGATGATAACTTTATGGAGACAACACAATCATTCTTTTAAAGATCTACATTGTGGGGTAGTGGAGAAACTTTTTCCCAAAAATTACAAGATTTTGTTCAGAATCAAAATGAATCAGAGATTGAGCGCTAGTACTCTTAGACCCTTGTGGACTGAAGTTCAGATGTTCCCTTTAGAATTCAGGTTTTTACATATTCCCTCAGCAACCTCCAGCCTCCAAGCTGTGATTGTTGTGATTAGGACAGCCTTGACACACAAGCAGGGCGGGGGTGGGAGGGTGGGGAGCAAAAACATCGTCTCCTCTGTTGGGAACTTTCAGTTGCCAGACATAAGTTTTAGAGACACATTTCTGAAATCCCTGAAGGTCCATTTTCAAAATGTTTTGTAAGTATTGTTTTATATGTGTGCAGGTTTAGCTGATTTAATATGCTCTTTCTTAATTTATGTGTTTCAGTACAATTTGATGTGAGGCATATATGCACATAAATATTTTTGTCATACTTTAGTCTGTGTCTTGCTGGTGGAAAATACTGCTCAATCAAGTATTCTTTTTACACTTCCTTCTCTCATTTGCTATTGGAGAGCAGTGGGGATTTGGACCAATATACGGCTTTCCTGCATGCAACTACCCTATTCATTTTGTCTTTCAAGCTTTCTGTTTGCTCAGCCATCAGCTGTAATGCTTGGTTGTCAACAATGCATGTATCTAAATAATCAGACCATGAGCCCATTTGCACTACAGAGTTATAGCTGTATTATAGAGCTGTAACAAAATGAATTTCAACATGGAGAAGTGTAAGGGACGATACCTGGGCAGAAAAAAATGAAATACACAGATATTGGAAGGGTGACACCTGACTTGACCACATGTGAAAAGGAACTAGGAGTCTTAGTAGACCACAAGCTGAACATGAGTCAGCAGTGTGATGCAGCAGCTAAGAAAGCTAATGCAATTGTGGGCTGCATCAGTAGGCATATAGCATCTAGGTCAAGGGAAGTAAATAGTACCACTCTATTCTGCTTTGGTCAGAGCCCACCCAGAATACTGTGTCCAGTTCTGGGTACCACAGGTTAGGAAGGATATTGAGAAGCTTGAACGTGTCTAGAGAAAGGCAACCAAAATTGTGGAAGGCCTGGAAACCATGCTATATGAAGAGACACATAGGGAGCTGGGTACATTTAGCCTTGAGAAGAGAAGCTAAAGAGGCGACATGATAGCTATGTTTAAATATTTGAAGGGATGTCATATGGAGGATGGAACAAGGCTGTATTTGGCTGCTCCAGAGACTAGGACACGAAGGAATCACTTTAAATTTCAGGAAAGGAGATTCCATCTAAACATCAGGAAAAATTTCCTGACAGTAAGATCAGTTTGACAATGGAATGCACTGTCTCGGAGTGTGGTGAATCTCCTTCTTTTAAGGATTTCAATCAGGCTGGATGGCCATCTGTTGGGAGTGCTTTGATGGTGTATTCCTACATGGCAGGGGGTTGGACTCAATGGTCCTTTTGGTCTCTTCTAACTCTATGATTCTATGATTCCACTTCAACTGCAAGGGTTCCATCCTATCGTTTGTTTTGTTTTGTTTGTTTTGGTGGTTTTTAGGTTGGGGAGGCACTGGAAGACCACTCTGTCTGAGAGTTCTAAATGTCCTTCCTTCAACTGCAAATCCCAGAGTTCCATAGGATGAAGCCATGGCAGTTAAAGTGGAATAGTAGCACTGTAATTAGGTAGTGTGAATAGGTCCCATGCTACCCTGAGAAACTCCTAAGCATGTGTGGTCACATAAAGAGTCCTTCTCTTCCTCTCCTCCTTCCTTCAAGATGGTGAGTTCCACCTCCCTTGAGGTGCTCCCCTGTATCTGAAACTTTCCCCAGTTAGTCAGGATTTAGGTGCTCTGTGTATATGTGATATGTTCTAGCTGCACTGTTCAAAGTAACTAGCACTAGGTATTGAGCAGTTCTGGGTTTTCCTTGTGATCTATTAGCATTTTACCATCCATGCTGAACTACGGTCCCACCATTTCTTTCCTCATTCTCTTCAAAAAAAATCTAAAAAACTTCTTTTTACTGTTTCTTGCTTGCAATAGCATAGCAATAGCATGTGTATTTCTATACAGCTTATCAGCTAAATGCTCTCTAAGTGGTTTACAATGTATTAGCTAATTGCCCTCAACAAGCTGGGTACTCATTTTACCGACCTGCAGAAGGATGGAAGGCTGAGTCAACCTGGAACCCGACAGGTAACCTCATGGCTACAGTCCTGGCATTTAACCACTGAGCCACCAGGGCTCCCTTGCCTACTCAGTCTCAGCTCATTGAGAGCTTTAGCCTTCCTTGGCTTAAAGGCCAAGCACTGAGCATTTGCATACAGTCTACCTCTTTGTAAATTCGGACTCAACTCAATCATGCTAAATTGTGACCTTTTGGAGACATTGTCTCGCACCCAAACTCGTTGTTCTCCCCGAGTAAGGCATGGCCTGCAGTCCCAATTCACCCTATAAAAACCCCTGATTCCGAGACCTTCCTCGGATCACTCCTGAGTTCCATCCCACCTTGCTGCCGCTTTGCCTGGGTGAGCCTTCCCCTCAGCTCCAGTAGCTGAGACCGCAGCAACCTCGGATCGCTCCGAACTTCCATCAAGCTTTGCTGCTGCTGTGCTTGGCAAGCTCCCCTCAGCTAATCAAGCTGAGTTTCTACTCTGCACCCCCGGCTTTTCTCCCGCAAGATCCAGGACGACGAGACAGGTGTCGTATCACCCATTTCCCCCAAAATCTATATCCTTAGCTCAATCTCTGTTCTCTTAGTTAGCTGTGTGACTGTAGTATCTTTAATATTTGTTTGCCTGCAATAAAACACCATTTTTATTACTGCATATCTGTTTGTCTGCTTGACTGACCTGACTCCATAGACATTGGGTTGCAAGATCCTGCTGAGTTACCCTGCCTCTTGCTAGCTTAAGTGAGTGCTCCAGCTAATTTTCCCCAAAATTGTGTTTTATTGTTTGGTTATTTAGGTGTCCCTCCTGGGACCCTCAGTAAACAGGGTAACATGTTGTTGTTGTTTTTCAGATGCTTCCCTTTTTTTCTTCCATAGAATTGTTTGTGCTTGTGCTTTTAGCCGTTTCTGTCATGAAATTCCACCCATGCTGGATATCTTTTTCCTTTAACGTCTCTGCCATGGGCTTCTGCCCAGTATTTCCATGACCTAGATAAAATCAGCTTTCTTGACATCCAAGGTTCATTCTATACTCTTCTTTGACCTCTCTCACAATCATGAATTGTAGCATTACATGGTCACTCCCCACTAAAGTACTAACTGTCTGATTTCTGTAACCAACTCTTCCCTATCAAGTCCAGGATCATTTTGTTCCTTTCCCCACCTTTTGAAAGAAAGAAGAAATTTTCTGTTAGGCACCAGATTTGTTGGAGAATCTATGCTTTGCAGATCAATGCGTCCTCCATCTGGATTGCTTCTCTTACCAATCTGGTTACAATCAACTGCCCTGTGGGAACGACCCTCATGGTTACCTTTGATTTTGCCTTTGAAACAAAGAACTAGTGCCTTTGTTCCTTGTTCCTCCTCCTTCCTGATCCATTTTCCTCATGTGTCATGACTTCTAAAATGTAAGCCTGAAAGCACAGACTGCTGTATTATTAAATTCATGAAGTGTTTGGGGAGTCTTTCTTTTCTGGATGAGTGTGGAATTACTAACAATACACAAATAATCCTTTCTATTCCTTGAAGCTGTTGCATTTCTGTGTGTGTACCTGCTACTACACTCCAGACTAGAGTCTCCAAATCTTAACAGCAATAAAAGTTGGTGAAGGCAAGTCTGTGTGTATTCAGACAGCAGAGCAGATTAACTGTCTGAAATAACATTGAATTTTCCATAAGAAAAGGACACTTATTTAGAAAACAACCAAAGGCTTCTAATAGATAAAGAGTTACTTTTTCTTTCTATCAGGTTGTCATACACCTGATCTATTTTGATTAAATAAAGAGACTGCTAAAAATAATTATTCAGTGAGTGTTTTAGCACGATTGTTAACATAATAATACAATCACATGATATGAAGCATTTATTGGAGAACTGAAACTCTGAAGGGAGGGGTTTTGCATAGTTTAGTTAAATGGACAAAAATTTGGATATAAACTGAAACACTTTCTGCAGTAATATCACACACACATACACACACACACATTTATATGCATGCATGCGTACGTATAAACATACATACATATATGATTTCAAACATCCTGTAGCATCCTTACCCTGAAAGGTTCCATTTGAAATACTTACAATTTCATAACATATACTGGGTTTAAAATTGGAACATTTGGGAAACATAATGAGCCTAGCATTTTATCTCTCCTGTTGTTTCTTTTATTATCACCATTAATTTTCAGTTTTGTCTCCACAGTGGAGACGTCCAGAAACTTGATCTTTAAACCCTCCACAAGATCTTAATATTGGATCTTCTAGAACTGACTATAGTTGCATATCTCCAAAGTTAGATACATACCTTTTAATATACTAGCACCCACTTATTGACCAATATGATGCTACCCTAGTATTTCTGTCGGGGGCTATAATTTGTTTCCACTATGTGTCTTCAAGTAATTTCTAATTTATGGTGTCCCTAAGGCAAACCTATCACAGGGAGCTTTTTGGCAACATTTGTTCAGAGATGGTTTGCCATTGCCTTCCTCTGAGGCTGAGAGGGCATGACTACCCCAAACTCATCTTAGAGAAAACTTTGAATTTGGGATGAGGAAGGCTGGTCTGTGGTGCCGCCATCAAAATTGTGAAACACTGTTCACAAACCAGAAAGAAATTCTCAGTTAAGCCTGAATGCATTCAAAAAGTTTTTAAGAGGAAAGAAACTAAATGTTGATCAAAGGATCATACATCACCTAGTTTTTATTTCTGAAAAAATGAGATAAAGGTTCCTTTAAAATATCTGTGCCCTCCAAGAATGTTTCTTCCATTTTGACTGTAGCCAAGGGGCAAAAAGAGTATATTGGCCCTCAACAAGAATTCTGTCCTCTCCTCCATGAAATTGTCCTTAAGTACTCAAATTTCTAGCTGAAAGCAAGACACTGAAAATCACTCACACCTAGAACGCTTAATATCTTCTGTGTTCATATTCCTTTGATAACTCTGCCTGCCCCTTTTCAAATGCTCAACTGAAATTCTAAGTTACTGCAAGGCCAGAAATGTGGTGAGAGAAGAGAAGTTTCATGTGGGGCGGGGGCAGAATTCTTATTCCAGGGCAATGTCCTCATCCCCTCCATTCCTATAGCTATATCTCTGACTAAAGGCATCCCCCACTGTTCAACGGTCCACTCTTCAACAATCTGCTTTTTCAAATCTCTTCAGTTACAATCAGAACTCGTATATTTGACAAATGGTCTGTGCTTTCAATCATGTGAGTTCTGGTTGTAATTGAAAAGGGTGGGAAGAGTAGATCATCAAAAAGCAACCATATACGTAGGCTATTTCTGCACTACAGTCTTATAGCGTGATTATTCCACTTTCAACATCCTAAGGAATCCTGGGGTTTGCAGTTTCGGGAGGGGCCAGCTGACCCCTCCCAAAACTGCAAACCTCAGGATTCCACAGATGTTGAAAGTGGAATAATCGCGCTATAAGAGTGTAGTCGGAAACAGCCGTAGATTGATCAAACAGGTGATGTTGAGTCAATGGAGAGAAAAAGCAACACGTGGGTGCAAAAACTGTGTAAGAGATGCACTGTGTACAGTTTCTAAGAGATGTGCCATAAATCTCTTAAAAATTGTGCACAATGCATCACTTACACAGTATTTGCGACCACACCAATACAGAAACAAAAAATGATGCCAAGTATTTGCTTCCGCATTTTGACAATTTCTGCTTGTCAACAATGCTGTGGTCCCTAACCTGTCAAAGAAGCAGGGGATGCCTGTATAGCCACAAACCTTGCAGGGTGATTCAGTACTGGAGCTCCGCCGGCCTATTGGCATGTACCTCTTATCCTCATCCCTGACATAATTAGATAATAGGATTGTTCGGGCACAGTATTTTTAAAAAAGATGTAAAGGCAGTTGTGCTTTGTTTTAAATCTTGCTGAGTTGTGCACACCAGCATGAGCATCCCCAACTAACAAGTAACCTCTGCCATAGCTCTGGATTTTATTTTCTTTGGCAGATGAGTTCAGACATAGTAGATTCACCCCCTTCTCCACCTCGAAAGCTCTGAATCACAAAGACTGTTGTCCACTCTCTCAAGGTTTCATGATCATTTTGCCAGGAAAACAAAATCAATACAAAGGAAATGAAATTGCTATTACATAATCTAGAACAGACTGGCTGCTACTCAGACTTCACTAAAAATAAAGCAGCAGCATCTGGAGAAGTTGTTACCCTATGAATCAGTGATCTTGGCTAAACGTATTAGTATCTGAACCAGAAAAAGACTGTAGAAAGAAAGAGACACTTTACTTCCCATGCAAGTGAATATCAAATAAGGCAGTATGGAAAGGCCAAAAAACATATAGCTGTAAAAATAAATACTTTACAGCTGCAAGGTATAAGGAAGCCTGTGGTAACTATAGCAACATGGTCACTCCAGTAAGGCTAATACAAATTACTTCCAGGGCAGTAGCCTTGCTATGCTCAAGAAGCAGAGGTAATATTAGCTCCTAGCTAGTCCTAAATGAAGAAGCGTTCCTCAGGCACTGTTTGACTTGTCCTCACTGTATATTACTTCATATCTTCTTCAGATTTTATATTCATGTCTTGCTTTTCCTCCAAAGGGCTCAAAATGGCATACATGGGCCTCCCTCCCCATTGTCATATGAACAGCAGTTTTATGAGATTGGGCTGAGACATAGTGACTGGCTCCAAGTCCCCTGGCAAGGTTCATGGCAGAGTGAACAGAGCCTGGAACGGTGGTATATTGGATTTAATCCCCAAATTCCCTGGGACACCATGGACTTATAGCTCTGCAAACTGCGGAAATCCAGATTCAACCCCCTATCTAGCCCAACACTCTAAACTTAAAAGTAGCACATACAGTAATTGTTGCTTGGGTGGGTAACACATGCTAAAAGTACATAGACTCCATGTATATAATGGACTTTGGGGGAATAAAATTATTGTACACACCCATTCATATTTCAGTGCAAATTTTAACCTCAACATTATTGCCCCTACTTGTCACTATATAATCAGTTCAGAATTAACTCAGATCTTTCTCTCACACACGTTATACTATGGCACAGTATAAACTCCTTATGTGACCTCTTTTCACAAGGTCAAGCTAGACAATATATTTATCTTTTTTTTTAAGAGGTGCTCCCCCCATGTTATAAAAGATGCCTGTCATAACAAATGATTTTCCTTACCTGCATATCTTAACTTTAGAGAGCTTTGTTTTAAGTTTAGTCATTGGAAGAACATGGTTTTAATGTGCACGTCTAATTGTTGCAGTTTATACCTCTGAGGAAATCTTGCTGTGCAAGGGGAAATGGGTTATTTGTATGCAATACACATTCCCTTTAACATCTAGTGGTCAGAGAGTCTTGCAGTGGGTGAAGTAGAAATATAATTTGCTAGCATGCTGGGCATATTCATATGCATGTGTGTGCACGCACCACTTGATTTCTGTACGCAGGAGACTTCTGGCCTTTGGACTAATCCAACTCACAAAGGATCAGAATCCAGCCCACAGAAACTTCCAGGTCCCCTCCCCAAGCCTTGGTCTGGTGTAGGCTATGGGGGTGTGGGGCAGGAACAGTAATCCCTGCTGTTCTCTCCAGTCAGTGGACAACAAATAATTAATCACAGGGATTCCCCCGAGTATTGCTCTCTCCCTTGGCTGGGGAAGCTGCAATTTGATGACAGCGTGCTTGGTGGCTGGCAGCTAAATGTGTAAACTGACTCCATGGGAAAGCGCCATATTCAAGGCAAGGTGGAACATCTGTTTCTTTGCAGCGTTATCCCTGTGATGACCCATTTGTATAAGCAACTCATTGCCTAACATTCCTGGCACCAAGTAAAGTGTGAACCGTTCTGTGTCATACAGAATTTGCATCCATTATAACAATCAAAAGTGCACAAAGGCCTAAGTCACATTCTTTCCTGTTCCAACAGATTAGAAGAAAAAAGGAACGAACTAAGCCTCCTTCCCTCTCCCCTCCTCCTCGTTTACTTACTCATAGTTATTCTAGTTTCTAACCGCAGGCCGTGCAATCACTGCACAGTCATCTCCAAATAAGAAACCATTTAATGAAATAATACCCTGTTCTGTAGAATGCTTCTGTGATTAAAAAGGCTTTCCTGCTGAAATGGATCTGCTTAAAAGGCTACCTCCTTTGGAGAAGAGACCACTGCTGGGGTTGTTGTCACATCATGTTTGCTGTTCGTTTAATGCTCTGCATCTCAACTGCTGCACCTTTCAGTCCCTCCCAACTTGATAGTTATCCCTCCATCACATGTGAGATTGCTCCTATTCAGACATGAGTTTTTTTATTTTCTTTTATTACATCTGAAATCTTTCCAGTGTTCACACCCTAAGGAATACCAGGATGTGGAACTAGATAAAATTTCAAAACGAGGAACATTTGGATATTCTGAGGTAGACACCTGTACAATGTCGGGGAGACAGGAGGCAGCTCCTCCATGCTGTGTAGAGTTGTGATGTTCTGGAAAAAGGATCAGTAAGGAAGAACTAGCATCACTTACCAGAGGCAACATGGTTTCAAATGTACCAGACACACAGTCGGAGATATTTCTTCTCTGTTGGGAAAAAAGATACACCCTGAAGGAGAGACATGATTTTAGCATATCATTTCTCTGCTGTGATCATGCATTTACATTTATTACCTGTCTTCTATAGCTTCTTTTCCAAAGATGTTGACACATCAGTGTGCACTCTGACACAAAGAAGCAAATACTAAGAGTTGTTTCAAGATCAAAATCACTAAATTCCTTGTGCAGAAAATCTCTTACAGCCATGCTGTAGCAGCATCCAAAGCATCCACCGTTCACATGACAACTTCCAGAGCTACTGTTCTATTCTAGAGCAGTGGTGGTTGGTGCCTTCCATGTCAGAGGGGCAGTGAATCCATTCCAGGTTGCAGTCTAAACTTTAAAAGATTCACACAAGGCGCTGAACCATATCCCAAAAAATAGGTTCAGAGCTTTGGCTGGCTCATTAACACTCAGACTGAAGTGAATAGTAGATAGGCTGCCATTGTTTTCCTGCCCAGGCATTAAAAAGGCCAGAAGTGGCACTGCAGCAGAAAAAGTAGAGGAGGTTGGTGTTTCTTTTAGTCTCTTCCAGGACGGACCAAGCGCTTGCCTTTTGCAAAAGGGAATGGTTCCATTTTTGATTAAGAGTTAAGGTACAGTACTTACATTAACTTGTGAATAAGTTGACCCTGGTTTTTTGGGTTGATTTTTTTACTAAAATTTCTAAACTTATACATGAGTATATACAGCAACTAAAGACTCTGGAATTCCAGAGGTCTTTCTGCAGTACAGAATTATACCACCGTTATTCCACATTAACAGCCCTGGCAACATTTTATGGAATCCAGGGATTTGCAGTTCAGAGAGGGCACTTAGAATTCAGTCAGACATTTTAATAAAGAGTGGATTGCTGCCAAATGAGGTGTAAGTACCTGGGGCTCTTTCACAACATACAAGTATAGCACTATGATTCTACTCCCGCTGCCATTGCCACATCCAATGAAATCCTGGGGTTTGTAGACACAAGAGCTCTCTGATTGAGAAATCTACATGTCCCTCCCTCAAGTACAAATCCCAGGATTCCATAGGGTGCAGCCATGGAAGTTAAAGTAGAATCATAGCATTACAATTGTATAATATGAAAGGACCCAGCTTGCACAGCACTTCCACACTCATTTGTGCCTCTGACTTTTTGAACTCCAACCAAATTTTATTATAGTCTTGTCTTGGTCCTCGCAGCTGTGGTGTGTTTGGGAGGATGGTGGGAGGAAAGAATGGAAGGAGACGTTTCCATGTTAAGCATGCTCCTCCAGCACCTAATTTTTAAAACATGATGAGGTGCTGGAGTTCTAACTCACACTTTTTGAATCAGAAATGTTTCCCATTAATTGCTCTGTGCGTGTGCGTGTGTGTGTATGTGCATGTATGTGTGCGCACACCCAACCCTATGTTTCCACGGACAAATTTGAGAACCCTATAATCATCAAATTTTTTAAAAAACCAATTTCTAAAAAGTTTAATTGTCTGTTAAAAGCAGGATGGATACTCAAAAGGACTTAATCTTTTCTCCATGATGTTTTCCTGACGAAAATAACACTCATTTGAAGCTGTTGCGTGCCACAGGACAAAACTGATGGCAAATAGACACTGACTAGAAATGCTCCTCAGTTTGCATTGTATTTCCCAATGGAGAATGAAATCTTGTTACTCATGTTATGTTGCCTTTGCTGTCCCCAGCAAGCTCAGGGTCACTGAGGGGTATAGCCTGAAGAGTCAACCTGGATGGCTTGCAGATCCTTCCCGTGTGCCGCCTCAGCACAACATAAGTAATATTGTCATTTCCCTTACATGTTTTTAACTATCTTTACTTGATGAAGAAGTGTTGGGTTCCCAAAGCTTGTACAGAGATTTTTGTGCTCCCTGAAGTTGCACTGCTGAAAGTATTACCACAATGTGGTGACATAGTAGTCAGCAGTCAAGCATCTTGATTCTATCTAACATTCCTCATTCTATTATTTTCTAATGGGTCGAGGCTAAGGCTTGGCACTAGAGACAGGCTGCTGATAGCTTTTTTAAAAAAATGCTGTTGTTGTTGTTGTTGTTGTTGTTGTGAGCCCCCAAGTCATTTCCCACCTATGGCAACCCTAAGGCAAAATTATCACTCGGTTTTCTTGGCTAGATTTGTTCATAGGGAGCTTGCCTCCGAGGCTGAGAGTGTAGTACAACTTGCCCACAGTCTCCTAGAGGGTTTACCTGACCAAGTGGGGATTTGAACTCTGGGCCATTTCCACATGAGACTGTTATAGCGCTATTATTCCACTTTTAACATCCTGTGGAATCCTGGAGTTTGCAGTTTAGGGAGGGGCTGGGCAGCCCCTCAGGTTCCACAAGACGTTGAAAGTGGAATAATAGCACTATAACTGTCTCGTGCAGAAATGGCTCTGGTCTCCCAGAGTCCTAGTTCAATCCTCAAACCTCATTGGCACTTTTTAAAAATACATATGATTTAATTAATTCGTTATTTTCATACAGAACGGTATGTTATATACCATAAGCTGCCTTGGGGCGGGTGCAGTCACCAACAACAGCTAAGAAATGCAATAATTAAATGAAATAGTGAGTCCTAAGACAACCATTGGACCTCATATCAGATTTCATATGAAATTCTGCACAGGCAGGATATTAAACCAGAACTGATCTTACTGGAACTACCAGGAATTAGTAGTAGAAAAGATAATTACTGAGAATATGTGTCAAAATCTTTCTTACTGTTGATTCTGTGTTTGCAAGGTTTCTCCTTTATTCCTCTGAGAGATATGTGGAGCTCCACGTGCCAGCAGAGAAACTGTTTATTAGGACTGCAGGCATGTCACGTCTGTTCATTTCATTGCTATCAGATCTCAGGAAGAACAGGAGCTGTCAGAAGCGAAGGTCAGCCCTTGGTATCTTTCCTGATTTTGTGGCAGGAAAATTTTCAGCTGCCTTTGCAGCTGAATTTGGCTTCCATTGCAGGACAGGCACTGTATAGCTTGCAAGCTGCATATTTTATCTCACCAAACAAGTGATGATGTTACAGAAAAGTTATATTCCTATATTGACCTTGAAATATTAAATTTTACTATAGTCTCAGACTATTTATGGGGCTGAGAAGAGTGCACTAGCTTTTCATCTCTAAGATATAACATTCAGAATTAGTTCCCAGACATAACTTTGTTGGATTCCTCCTGAGTCTTTAATGGACAGTATGATATGTATAGAGAGAGCATGCTGTCATTTGAGTGCTGAATCCTTGCTCAATCATGGAAATCTAACAGGTGACACTGGGCAAGTCACACTCTCTCAGCCGCAGAGGAAGGCAATGGCACCCCCCCAACAAATCTTGCCAAGAAAACCCTGTAACAGGGTCACCGTAGGGTTTACATACTTGAAGGCATACAATCGCAAACAAAAATGATTGATAGATTGGTAGGAATAACCAAAATGGACAATCCTACATATAGGTTAAAAAACGGTCAAATAGAAGATGAATTCTCTTCTGCATGGAAATGTCTGATTGAGTATTTAAAGAAAAATGAGGGTGAATTGATGCGAATAGGTTTTTAAGCTTGTATGTTTACTTAAGCTCCGACTCTTGCTGTTACTACTGCGTGAGAAGCATTAAATGAAAATAGGAAGTGATGATTCTAGTTTTTTTGCTAACTTTATCCATAATATAGATTTTAGTAATAATGTTCAATATTTATCAATGATTTATAAAAATGAACCATTACTCCATTTATTATTGTTCTCCATTGGTACTTATGATTTAAATATGATGATGTTAATACTTAGGTTATGGTATGAAAGCAACGTTTGGAACTAAGTTAACTTAAAATAATAGACTCATGGTAGTAATTGTGTACGATTGATTTTTTTCTATTTTTTTTTTATTAACCAGGTAAATTTAACTTCTGAGTATAGGAATAAGAATACAAGGATTATTAGTGACAAAGTTAACCTAGATTTTGCGTAATGCTCTAATAGTTAAGTACAAGTATTTACTAAGGCCATTTCTGCTCTACACTGTTATAGTGCTATTATTCCACTTTCAACATCCTATGGAATCCTAGGGTTTGCAGTTTAGGGAGAGACCTTTAGAAATCTCAGCCAGAGAGTTCTTTGGCCGCAGTAAACTACAAACTGCAGAATTCAACAGGATGTTGAAAGTGCAATAATAGCACTGTAACAGTGTAGAGCAGAATGGCCTAAGAGTTGTATGCAACAAAGGCAGAAATCAATGTTATTTGTAGTTTTTATTTGTGTGTTTACTGTAGTTTTGATAAATGTTTGTAGTTCTGCTATGTATTTTTTTGCTTTTTATTTGTACTGTATTATTACTTTGTCTTTGTAGTTTTATGTATTGTTTTGTAGTTTTGCTGTTTCTTTGTCTCCTTTTTCTTTCTTTTAATAAAAAAGATGATGTACTGGGGAGTTGGCATCCATAGTGTCAATAAAATTTAAAGATTATTAATTAGCAGGCAAGCTGTAGTAAACTACTTTATTTGGATACATGTACTACTGTTCTTCCCAAACTTTTCCAATTTTCTGTCTTCAATATTTGTATTTGTATGGGCAACCTTTGGACCTCCAGATGTTTTACAACACAGCTTCCACAATCCCTTATCATTAGTCATACTGGGTGGGGCTGATGGGAATTGTAGGCAAAAACATCTGGAGAGTAAAACTTTTCCCACCCTGCTCTAATGGTTAAAGGTCTCACTGACAGTATGGTTGAGAGATTATTTTTGTTTTATGTTTTCTTCATGAAGTAAGACTATAAGAAGAGACTTGCTCTGTAGGACTTTTGCTGATCTGTCTAGCTCGGATTTCTGTTTCCAATATCTGCCCAGCCATGTCAGTTGCTTCTAAAATGGGGAGTTCAGGCCAGGGCATGAAGAGAATGCCTCACTCCATTGTCCGCATTCATTATGTCTGAGACTTAACATTGCACAGAGCCATACAAGGCATTACAGGAAGTGCAGAACTGCCACTCCTCCGTAATAGCACATTTTCTGATTTCTCAGTTCTTACCCCCCAAAACACATACACACACACACACACACACACACACACACACTTAGAAATAAGTACACGGCCCATTTTCTTAATTGTAGGTAGAAAACATCATGCATTGATTTATACTGCATGTTACCAGAAAGAGGAAAAGAGAAAGAGACCTGAAGCAATGGCAGTTGTGTAATATATTGCAACATCTTGTGCTGTTTTTAATGATAGGCTATTCTGAGCATTATCCAGTAAACATTTGTTGTGACTAAGCGCTAATGGCCTTGTGAACTTGCCCCTTTCCCAATTATGTTTCCTTTGAATCGTTTTGCAGGTTCTTCACCATGGGAACATTTTCAACTCTCTGGGGCTTAATTCTGATTAGGCAGGCTTAGTACTTAGGGGTGTCAGGTCAGGACTATCCCAGGCCCTGAGATTATAGCTCCAGAACATCAGACCTAAGAACAACTCTGTCAAGATAATTAAGCGTGATGCATTAAGCACCAGCCACAGTTGCACGGAGTATGCAATTTGGGGGAAAAAACCCATCAAGTTTCACATGTACTGCTATCCAGCCACGTGTCCCCCATCCTATATTTCTGTATTCCATTTTTTCTACCTACGTGTAGGACCTTACACTTCTCTCTGTTGAATTTCATTTTGTTAGCCATGGCCCAGCTCTCCAATCTATCCAGGTCATTTTGAATTTTGATCCTGTCCTCTGGCGTATTAGCAACCCCTCCCAATTTGGTGTCATCTGCAAATTTGATGAGCATGCCCTCTATTCCTTCATCCAAGTTGTTGATAAAAATATTAAATAAAAATAATATGCAGGAATTAAAATCTGTTGATTATTTGCAGGTTTCTCCAACCCTGCTCCCCACCTCTGGCACTTCTTTTCCAGGGGAACCTTACCTCTCAGCAACTCCAATCTTCACCCAGCCCTTTAAAAATCTGCCCCTGGTCTTCTTTCACCACCCCTACAGTCAAAGCACACACTTTTCTGTGGCTATTCTTCTGCAGCCTGCTTTAATGGTAGCCTCCCTTGAGTCTCAAAAAAGGTGATAATTTATTATGGTGACAGACATTTTGAATTTTTCAACATTCAAACACCACCTCAGAATAGGGCTTTCCGGGAACAACAAAATAGTCAATGCTTCAATTCTCCTCTCAAAAAATCTCGCTTTGCAGCTGGAAATTAGCCAGGATAAAACAGCTGGCTTTGAAGTGGTAAAACAAGTGAGAAACAGTCCTTGGCAATTTACTACAGCTACCGATATTTTCCCATTTTAGGAAAAAGTAGACATTCAGATAAAAGGATCTGCATTTCAGTGAAGGAGTGGACAAGAGAAGGGATTCCTTGATATTTAAATTGTGAAACTGAGGGCAAGGACTGACTAGATAGTTAGGACTGGGCACCAAATTGGACAGAAATGCCTTTCTGCAGTCAAACCCCTCTTCTGCCAGCTGATCCAAAAAGCAGTCTGCCAGCAGAAGAGCCAAAAAAAAGGGGGAAGGGGTAGAAAGGGGAAGAGCCAAGCTCAAAAACTCCTCCAGCCCAGGAACACAGTCACAATGCCAGCACAAAATCAGACCAGTGACAAGTTAGTCCTGAGCAAGAGCTTTATGGGATATAACCAGCACTTTGAATTGCATCTAGAAACAAACTGGTAGCCAGTGCAGCTGCATACTGCCTTGAATACATTCAATCTCACCTGCTTTCAGAAACTTAACAGGGTCAGGCCTGATTAGTCCTTGGAAGGGATACTACCCAGAAATAACAAGATGACTCCAAGCAGGGCTAGCAAGGAATCCCAGCTCTTTGATGAAGCCAAGATGCAACAGTCTGACTGAGTCCCTTTCCGCACGAGGCGAGTGAATCGCTCCATGCTGTTACTTACCGGCTCTTCTTGGGTCCGAAATAACGCACACTGTCCCTTGAGCCCTTCCTCAGGGCTCCTCCATTGGTGCAGGGCAAACCAGAGCAGTGCAAGGTCTGTAGATCCAGCAAAAAATGGCGGCTTCCGGTGTCTTCATGGGAGTGGACCAACTGCTGTCACTGGCCAGGCCCACAGCCCGCCCTCCGCTGATCGCAGGCTCGCATTGGTGCGAGCCTGCGCATCTGCACAAGTAAGTAGGAACACAATGGTGCGCTCCAGAAAATGTAAAGACCGGAATTTTCCAGTCTTTACTTAGCACGATGGAGGACCACTTGGGGGCAGGTTGGATCGGACTGAGGTGCGGAACTAAGTTAAATAGTCCTCACCCAGTCCGATCCAAGGTGCAGATGACCTCCGTGCCAAGACGCCTTGGCCCATTTTAACTGCCTCGTGTGGAAGGGGCCTGAATATAAGGCAGTTTTTTATGTTCCTACTTCCCTTGCTTACACAACCAGCCTCAGGGAACAGTCTAGCTGCAGCTTTCTGGACCTATTGAATTTTCTAAACTTTTTCAATGACAGCTCAATCCAAACAGGATATAACTAAATCATGTATCACACTTAGAACTGGACTGCGTATTGAAATATTTATAATTCCTTCTGATTTTAATGGATTTTAGTTTTCACTTACTTTTCTTGGGTTGCACCCTCGGTGTTAATTTTATGGCTTCTTTCTTCTAACGGCAACCAGGTCGGTCCTCCCAATTTCCTTGACTGTTCCTGTCTGCTCTACTAACTCTCAGTCAAAGTGTGATAAAACATACTGAATACCCATCTTCTCAACTGAAAGAAGGGGGTGAGATAAAAGTTGTGGGAAACAGGAATATCTATAGTTTTGTACGAAACATGCGTGTGATAGGTCAGTGTCCATATTCTGTGTGATGCTCAGGCCAAACACATGTGCTTCTTCATCTGGGAAGTCCTTATTACTAAGCAGCATCAATTTTCTTAAGGTGCTTGTTTGTTTATGAGAGTGTCCTTTTATGCACTTCCGCCTCTTGGATTTCTATTTAGAAAATAAAGTTAATAACTACTACCACTACTACTAGTATGGACAGTAATGTCTTGGATGTAAAGGAAAAGAAGAAGCTATTGACCACCACAATTGTCAATTCATGCAGCAAGATTACACATACTGAATATAAGAAATGTCATGATAAAGTGGCTGCAATTATACCTTGGAATCTATGCAAAAAAATATGACTTTCCATCCAAAGAGCTGGTGGGAACATAAGCCTGAAAACACTGCGGAAAACTGTGATTTAAAGATCCCATGGAACTTTACAACTCAAACCGACAGCAATTAGAACATACTATGCCAGACATAACTGTCACTGAGAAAAAGAAAGCTCAGATTATACAAATGGAAACCGCAAGAGAGAGCAGAATTGAAGACAAAGAGAAAAGATTATGAAGTATCGAGACCTATAAATTGAGCTTCAGCGCTTCTAGGAAAAGAAAACTATGATTCCTGTAGTGATAAGTGCTCTGGGATCAATTCTGAATGGACTGGGAAAATATACTAATGAAATCACCACAGATAGGATCACAATAGCTCAATTACAAAAGTGACACTACTTGAAACGTGACACATTATCCAATCATAGACTACCGATCTCTAGATTCTTGAACAGGACTCAAATCATAGATGGTCCAAAACTCCAGTCATTAACACCCGGTAGACTGTGAAACCAATGATGATGGTGAAAGCAACAACAAAACAGGTTCTCCTTCAAAAATCACAGGTAAGAGAACCTGCAATGAGGAAGGTGAAACTGTATATTTGCAGGATATTCTGGGTTCAGAGCACCATCACTCTTTTAGATCTGACTATTTAATTACATTTAGAAACAACAAATTATTGTGGTATTCAATGAAATTATAATGAGGAATAAGAGAGATGTGTGCACAGTGGACAAAGGAGAGTCTTTTACGGAAAGGAAGGTATATTAAAATTTGATACGCGCCTTCAATGAAGGGTGAGAAGGAAGTTAACATAAACAACTTAGTTTTTATACATTATTTAAATTATATTTAGGAGAATCAATCAAGAGAGGATAAGGAAATATTGGAGCAATCTCTATAAAGAAGAAATAACATACTGTAAATCAAATAGTACGTTAAGAATTTTGTTAACATTATCTCTCTCTCTTTCCCTTTTTTATGTAACAGTATAAAGCTGTCTGCTATCTGTTATTAATAATTCTGCTTTTCTTACTTAATAAAAATATAGTAAGATCTATGCTGCTACAGGTGATCAGTTGCCCATAAAGACTTATTCAGAAATTATTAAAAAAGCACAGCGACAAGTACAAGAGCCCTTCTTTTTCAACTTCAGCACCAGTTCCTTTTTTGGTATATTGTTGCTACAGCAACTGTGTACAAAGAACAATGATGACAGGAAGTTATTAAATTTTGTTGCAGTTTAATTTTCTCTAGAGGGTTTTCTTTTGCCTCCTAGAAGTGAATCCTACTCTACTAATTATGTTACAGATTGCAAATGGAAAATATGTGGCACAGACTCCCTGCACTGCTTTCTTCTCTTTTCCATTAGAGACCAGGAAGATCAAATGAATTTCTTCACCATTCAAAAACCTCCCATTGGTTTCAAATTGAGAACATTTGGGTAGAAAAAGGGCATTTGAGTAAAAATTAAAGGGGAAGGAAATAACTGTGGCATCTCTGGAAGGTCTACTATAAACTCCCAAACCAGACTGCAGACTTGAATGATGCCTTCCTAGAACAGATGACAAGACACTCCAGAAGGAAACAGACAGTAGTAATGGGAGACTTCAGTTAGACTGGAAGTCTAACTCTGCCAAATGCAAGGCCCAACAAACTCCTCACTTGCTTTGCTGACAATTTCTTTGCAACAAGGGGATCAGCTATCCTGGACCTGATCCTAATCAACTGGAATGAACTGGTCAATGGAGTAGAAGTAGTGGGAACCTTGTATGGAAGTGGCTGTATTCTCTTACAAATTGTTATACAGTAGAAAGGGAAGCTTTAAGAACACTGATTTCAGAAACCTTAGGGAAATACTGGATGAGATCCCATAGTCAGAAACGCTTGAGGGAAGGGAGTTAATGATGCATGGGAGTTTCTTAAACATAAGACATTGAAGGTGCAGTTGTAAACTATTCCGATGAGAAAGAAAAGTGGGCAATGTCTAAAGAAGCAGGATGGATATAGAGAGAGATTTCAGATGAGCTGAGATTTAAACTGGAAACGTACAAGAAACAGAAGAAGAGGGAAATCACCAAAGAATACAAACAGTAACCTGTACTCCTAGGGAGAGAGTCAGAAAAGCGAAAGCTTAGAAAGAGATCAGCCTTGTTGAGACATTAAAAATAATGAAAGGGCAGGAGTTGTTTGGTTGGTTTTTGGCTATGTTCAGAGTAAGAGAAGAAACATTAAATGATACAGCCATTGCACGGAGAAGATGGTGAATGTTAACAGGGAACAGACAGAAGGTGAAACTGCTCAACACTTACCTTGGCTCAGTCTTCCCCCAAAATAGTATTCAACCTGGTGCAAAGAGAACAAATGATGCAGTAAGGGGACTACAGCCCAGAATATGTAAAGAGGTAGTACAAGAATGCCTAGCTATTCTATCTGAATCTTTCAGAATTCATGGAGAACAGGAGCAGTTCCAGCATACTAGAGGTGGGTAAATGTTATTCCTATCTTCAAAAGGGAGGGAAGAAGACACAAACAACTACCAACCCATCAGCTTGATGTCAATACCAAGAAAGCTTCTAGAACAAATTATTAAACAGTCAGTCTGCAAGCACTTGAAAGGAATGCTGTGATTATTAGGAGCCAGCATGGGCTTCTCAAAACAAAGTAATGCCAACCTAATCTCTCTCTCTCTCTCAATCTCACCCCCCCAGGTCTTTCCATACCACCCTGTTATAGTGCCCTTGTTCCACTTTCAACATCCTATGGAATCCTAGGGAGGGGAATTTAGAATTCTCAGTCCAGAGAGCTCTTGGGTCTCAGTAAACTACAAACCCCAGAATTCCACACGATGTTGAAAGTGGAATAGTAGCACTATAACAGTGTAGTGCAGAAAGGCCTTCTCTCTTTCAATTTTTTTTTTTTTTTAGCTATTAGCTTGATAGATCAGGGAAATACCGTGGATGTAGCATATCTTGAGTTTCACTAAGGCTTTTAACAAGGTCCCCTTTGATTTTCTTGCAGACAAGCTGGTAGAATATAGGTTAGAGCAATGCATCTCAAGCTTATGTTGAGGGGCAGCAATTTTTTCCCCAGTTTTCCAGTAATTGGTACAGTCTTTGTATCCTTTCACTACAATTATTTCTTTATGGGAAACTCAGGGACCAGCAGCCAATGGCTTGGCAACCAGCACTAGTCAATGAGCCACCACTTTAAGTAGCACTGCACTAGACAATGTAGTTAAGATTTGTAACTGGTTGATTAACCAAAACCAAAGAGTTCCTCTTCCTCCTGCTGACTGATGTGGTGCCTCAGAGTTTGGTCCTGGGCCCAGTGTTGTTCAACATCTTCATAAAAGACTTGGATGATGAAACAGAAAGCATGCATATCAAATCTGAAGATGAAACCAAATCAGGAGGAGTAGCTACTACTCCAAAGAAGAGGATAAGAATTCAAAATAGCTTTGACAGATTGGACAGTTGGGCCAAAACTAACAAAATGACTTTCAGTAGAGATAAATGTAAGCATCTACATTTAGGCAGGAAAAATGAAACACACAAATAAAGGATGACCGATACCTGGCTTGATAACAGTACATGTGAAAAGGATCTAGGGGTCTTAGTAGACAACAAAGTAAACCTGGGTCAACAGTGAGAAGTGGTAGCCAAAAAAGCCAAAGCAGTTCTGCCTTCCTTAAAGGGTACAGTGTCCACAATGAAGGAAGTAACAGTACCACTGACTTCTGCTTTGGAAAGACCTCACCTGGAACACTGTGTTAATTTCTGGGCATCGCAGTACAAGAAGAGTATCGGCAAGCATTCAGAGAAGGACAATTGGGATGGTAAAAAAACTGGAAACCAAGCCCTGTGAGGAATAGCTAAGGGAGCTGGGTATGTTTACCTTGGAGAAGAGAAGATTGAGAGGTGGTATGACAGCTGAGTTTAAATATTTGAAGCAACATCATGTAGAAGAGAGAGTGAGCTTGTTTTCTGCTGCTCCAGAAACCAGAACATAAATAGATTCAAAGTACAAGAAAAAAAGATTCTATCTAACTATTAGGAAGAACTTGCTGCTGTTTGACAGTGAAGTAGGCTGCCTCAAAGGACAAAGGACTCTCCTTTAGGCAGAGTAGCACTGGGTTAGGCAATACTGTTAAGCTGTGGATTCTCTCAGGAGTGCTTTCATTTTGTATTTCTGTGTTGCAGAGGTTGGACTAGTTACCAGGTGTGGTCTCTTCCAGCTCTATGATTCCAGGCTGTGGATGGAAATCAGACATTAAAACAAATTGTGTTTCCTTGGACTTTACTTTGCACTAATTGAACAGTTAAAAGTACAAAATAAAAACTGTAATAGTACATACATGGACATACACCATTGTTATGGGTAGGTTCACACTTGTGAAATCTGCTTTGTGTTTTGCTAGAATCCCAAGATCTCTTGGGGCAAGCTACAAAAGACTTAGAACTGGATAAGTCTAATCTAAGTCTGAGCATATTCTGAGCCTGGAAAATTGTTTGCAGTAGCATAGTTCATGAATGTTCATCCCTGGCTACCCCGAGCTTTCCCAATTTGAGTAGTATAACAGAGTTTGAACAAGTCATTTTGTTGTTGCTATTATTTAGCAACTGGCAGCCAGAAACACTTGCCCAATCTACTGCACATCACACAGAACTCTTATCAGCAGATCCTGATCTAATTTCTGCGAAGCCCTGAATTAAGCCAAGGCTCACCTGAGTAATGTTTCAAAACTCTCTGCCAGGGCTAGCTCCAGAGAGGGACAACTGGTAGACTTCTACCGGGTCCCTGAAGCCAAGAAGAGGCTATGAATCAAATCCCCATTTTCAATGTTGATGAAGCAGTCCCTGTTGGAAACAAATTTAGAATGTAACACAGAATTCAGACTGATCCAGACTGATAGTACCTGGTTTTGGCACTGTTCTGTGTATGGCCTAAATCAGGTGTGGCCAAATATGGAGGGCGTGAGGGCCATTCTCCTCTATGCCCAGCCTGCAGCTGTACCAACATATTTCAGGTACGCCAGAAGTGACACATTGCTTCTAGCTGCCACTTTGACTCATTTGGTGGCATTTTTCTTATTTGGGAGTTGTGATGCTCTGAAGGTTTGGGAGAAGCAATGACTGTGTTTGCAGGGCCAGTTACCCCAAAACTGGCCTTTTTGTTATTTTTTTTTTTTTTTTTTTTTTGTAGGGCATTGGGAGAATCAAACTGGGTGGTTTGGGGGCCCTTCAGTTGTTTATTTGAAAAGCCCAAATCAATCCAAAATGCTTTTTTATTGCCGATAGTTGGTATGCTTTAGGAGCTTCAATGGCTGCACTTCAGGAACCAAGGGTCACATCTGGTCCATGCAGGACATTTTGCCCACCCCGGGCCCTAAATCCAACTTCTAATCCCAGCTTTTGTATCATTGTACTTACACAAATGTTGGCTTACCAAGCTCTCTTTGATTCAGTGGCTCTACTCAGTTGGAACTAACCATTGAATTTAGAACTAAGTTTGTGTGTTTTTATACCAGTGTGTCTGCTTGTGTTAAATGAAGACCACAATGATTCATAAACCAACATTCTCCCAAACATGGACAACTTAAGTTCAAGCCCATCTTGAAATCATCCTCAGTAATTCTTCTTCATTGAAAAACAAGACTAGTGAGTTTTATAAATTACAGGCTTGTTGTGAGTTATGTTTAAATTTGTGCTCAAAATTAAAGGTGCTTTACCTCATAATCAGCAGTGCTCAATGTTTGTGTTACAGCATCTGCTATGTAGGAGGCAATTTCAAACTACTAGTTAGAGAGAAATGCAAGAAATGCTGCTGTCTTTAGTGAAATAGTGCTCAATGAACTGGCAAAGCAGCTTCTAAAAGGAAGGCAGAAATGTGAGGAAACAAAAGCAGGTGAAATAAATAAATAAATAGAAAAGCCATATGTTAATCAGTCTTGGTAGCAGTAAAGAAAGGAAACTTTATAACCAGAATGAAATTGCTGTACTTATTCTCCTCCCTGAAAATATGAAAGGAAAGAAAGTTAAACTGAGTACACAATATGAAGTAAAACAAGAAATCTTCCAATATTTATTTGAACTGGTGATACCTTTGTTTTGTGTGTGTTTGCGTGTGTGAGTGCCTTCAAGTCACCTGTCAACATATAGCAACCCCATGCATTTCATAGAGTTTCTTAGGTAAGGAATACTTAGAAGTCATTTTGCCAATTCCTTCCTTTGAAATATAGACTACATCACCTGCTATTATTTGGTGGTATCCCTTCCAAGTACCAGCCAAGGCTGACCCTGCTTGGTTTCCAAGATCAGACAGGATCTAGTGCCTAGAAGGTATTTAGGCCTATGTAATACCTTTGTTAGGCCGTCTTAAGATCACAAGAAAGCAAGCTTTCAGAACTACTTCTTGGGATATTTTGTATAAATTAGCAACTGTGTCTTAAAACAAAAGACTTCTACTTTGTCATAAAAGTAATAAATGTATAGTTGCATATGTTTTCCTGGTCTACACCCACTTCCTTAACTGCAGTAGCTAAGATAGCTATATTTAAATATTTGAAGGGATGTCATGTGGAGGATGGAGCAAGCCCATGTTCTGCTGCTCCAGAGACTAGGACACAGAGCAATGGCTTCAAACTTTAGGAAAAGAGATTTTATCTAAACATTAGGAAGAAATTCCTGATGGCAAGAGCAGCTCAGCTGTGGAATATGGTGCCTCAGAGTGTGGTGGAATCCTCTTTTTTGGAGGTTTTTAAACAGAGGTTGGATGGCGATCTGCTGGGAATGCCTTGATGGTGTATTCCTACATGGCAGGGGGTTGGACTCAACAGCCCTTGTGGTCTCTTCCAGCTCTATGATTTAACAATTTCCCCCCCCCAGATTTGAAGGTTAATCATATTTGTGATAACATAATAAAATGGCCATTCTTCTAGCATTTAGCCTTGCCTTTAAAGCCACTTGTGATCTTCAAGGCCATGTACACAAAGTGAAACAAATATATGCATCCTTGATGTATATGCTGCTTCCTATGTGTGATTTTCATGCTTTCTTTACATAGAAATCTTGTTCAGGCAAAAATAGCTTTAAGTAACTTTTCAAGTACAGGGAGTTCAGAATAGTAGGTTCTTCATAGGAAGCCAAATAGTACAAAACGCCAGTTGATTGAAGTTCCCAGTGAATTCTTTGTTGCAAGAAATTTTTAGATCAAGCCTTTAAAAACTTTCTGCTTAATGTTTCTAAACCCAAATCCTGAGCCACAGGAGACTAGACTGGCCTCTTCCGTAATCTCTTTTGTGCAGGCAGGCGAACATCTTTTTATTTAAATAGCCTTTGGTCTTGTGACAGAAGGATCTTCTAATGGACTGCACTGCTGTATCTTGATCGTATATTTTATATTTATTTTAAACTCTTATTACTTTAATATGATGGTCTTTTTAATGGCTTTTGAACTTTTGTACTGAATATTCTCTTAGCTGTATTTTGTTTTAATCTTTTTTCTGTAAGCTGTCTTAGGCCCCATTAGGGGAGAAAGGTGGGATGTACCTTTAATTTTTTTTTTTAAAGTAAATATGTCTTGACATTGCCTTTGACTGTTTACAGTCTCCCACAGCTGTAGAAACAGCCAGATGTTGGAGCCAGATTGCCCTCGCATCCTGCAAAAACCGCCTACCTTCAAATCACCAAGATCAAACCCCAGCATCTGAAAAATATAGTTGTTAGGCAGCAATCTTACACCCATTCACTCTATTTAACTCAGTTGGGCTTATTTCTTCTGAGCTGACAGGCACAGAAAGAATTTCCCTGTTTAACCTCTTCCAAAATGCTGCAATTTGTAATTGCACAGAATAACTTTTACTGTGGCGCAGTGGTCATCTTTATGGTGATGATAGCCACGTGCAACTATAAAAGCTTTCTAAATTGTTGAAGGAAACCTGGCTTTGTTGTCCTGTTCAGGTAAACCTTGAGTGGATTATGAGCTGTTGGCCTCCCAGTACCTGCAGCAAAAACCGGCCGCTGGAGGAAAGAGAGTCTGCGTTCTGGCTGTAGACCTCTGGATGCCCAACAGAAACTCTTGGAAGGCCTCCCTCTTTTGTCTAACGGTAAGTCACTGCAATCCACTCCCCAGCTCCCCTCATTACTAGGCATCTCTGGGGAGGGAGAGGGAGAGCGGGAAGGACGGAGCCTGGGAAACTGTGACTTCACTGTTTTTAGGCTACAAAGGCCTATTGTTCGGGGGCTTTGGCAACCCATTTTAGTAGGCCACAGTGTACCCTTTGCTCAGCGCTGCCAATGGGGTGCAGACAAAACGAAAGGAAGCTACAGGCAGGGGTCCTCTGTTAAAGTGACAGCGATTGAAAACGAAAAGGGGTCTGAATGGGAGACATGCTTTCAAATGAGAATTTAGCACTCTCATTAGGCCTGAATTAAATTGGTGAAAGGGGCCTTCCCATGGCAAAATCCAGAATCTTCAACCACATTATTCACAGCTTCATTGTGAATTCAAGCACGGTAATGTCATTTCCTGAAACACAGAAGTGCAGACTCCCCACACATACACACCCAGCAAAAAAAACATGGCTATTTGTGCAGACTTTGCTGTGAACACCTCCCTTGTAAGACTTTCTAGAGCAGCCTGTCTCCACCTTTTCACCTGGAAGAACCCTTAAAAAAATGTTCTGGTCTCAGGGAACCCCTGCATGCATGCATGCATAAATATATATATTTATATATAATCTCCACGATTTTAAAAGAAATGTTTAATTTTTTTTTCAGTCATGATCTCTCATGGAACCCCTAGAGACCTCTTATGGAACCCCAGGGTTCCAGGGAGCCCTGGTTGGGAAACCCATTTCTAGAAAATGGGGATGGGCATGCTTTTGCCAAGTTTTTCCAGTACTGATATGCTAGTACTGTACATCCCTGCTATATTTGTCCTCTACTGAAATAGGGAAGCAGACTTCTCATCAGCAGCTTTTTGAACTACCTCCTTCTGGTTCCAATTTCAGCCAGTTTTGTTTCATCTCTCTTTCCCTCTTTAGCAACTTTCCAAAAATATCAACCCACTGTGGGCTTGTCTCCTCGCTGCAAGCACAACCAAAGTTTCATGTATACCTAAGCCTACTAGTGCCTAAGCCTACAGAGTTAGCCAGCCTGGAGACCATTAGATGGCAATATCTATTCCTTCATTTATTTCAAAATGTGACCAGCCCACATTGCCATTTGGTAGTGGTCACAGTAGGTGCTGAATGGATGGGGAGCCCTCTTGAACAGGACTGTGGACTTTAGACCCAAAATCCTGCCCGGTCAACAACTCTGCCAGTCTGTCCATTTTTTACAAGCCCATTTTTTTCATGCTAGAACCTCTCACACAGAAGGCAGCTTTGGAGTTTCCCTTCCTCCTGCCGAAATATCACACCTTCAAAATGAGTTGTCCCCACTGATGGAAAGTAAACTTATTATGCAATCTAGGCATGAGCTCAGCAGGTAAGTGGATGACAGAGTGAGACTGGACCGGACTAATGAAAAAAGGAAGGCGCAATAAAGACAAGAACTTAGAAAAGTTACATTTTTAGACAATTGTGACTAGAGTCCCCTTGCCTGCATGGCCACTATAGTTGCCAAAATAATAACAATAATAACTGTACAGTTATTCAGGAGGTGTTGCTTTGTTACCTGGCTGTCTGACTGGCAAAACCCAGCAATCATTAAAGTGAGAGGAACCATCTCCAGTTTTCAACCGGACAAGCCTAATGGAAACATATTCCAGAAGCTTTCCAGGCAAGAAACTTTTTCCATTTCTGTGTGAGAAATTGTTCACCAAATAATCCATAGCAGATAACACTGAGATGCTGTTCCCCAAGCTACAGACTCTCAGTGCTAAAGGGATCTTCATATTAACTTTGCCACATTAACAGTGGTGGAGTTTGGAGTGCGTGGAGGGGGGACAGGAGGAGGCATGGCTACGCCACATGCATGGCTACAGTGCATGGAGCGGGGCTACAGCGCATGGGGGTGGGGCTACAGTGCATGGGGGCATGGCTACTACGGATAGAGTGGGGCCATGATGGACAGGGTGGGGCTACAGCATGTGGAGGAGGGCAAGCAAGGAACCGGGACACCCCCAAAAAATTACCACCAGGCCAAACCACACCCATCGCCCCCCATCCCTATGCAATTGCACATTAACTATTTGATATGCTGGCTATTTTCACCCTAAGAGGAAGTTGTCCTCTGAGAACATCTTTAAGATCCTTCCCCTGATCCTCAGAAAGTCAAGTGCTGATCAACATACCGCTTATACAGTTTGCTGGACATGGGTTGATACTGGATTCTTTATTTAGTTGGTGATTTATGTATTGCACTGAGCTTTTTCTTTTTCTAAGGTACTCAGGCCAGCACCAATGGTCTTCTCTTTTCCCTCCCAGTGACCCTGGCAAATAGTTTAGATCGGCAAAATGCCAGAAGTACCCCAGAACCCCATACTATTCCCAAATACCTCCATTTTCCTTTGCAGGCCCTCTCAAAATGGCAACAGAAATTGACGTGAGATCACATTCTGTCATCATCTTGAGTAGGACTGCAGGCAGAAATAGAGGTATTTTGACTTGCTGTGGAGGTGCAGCCCATGGGAGAGGGAACTGGGCCATGGACCCCAGCCTCTTACTTAAGATACCCACCGCTTGCTTACGGTTACACAGTGAGCCCTGGTGGCGCAGTGGTTAAATGCTAGTACTGCAACTGCAAGGTTGTGAGTTCGATCCTGCCAGGCTCCAAGGTTGACTCAGCCTTCCATCCTTTCGTAGGTCGGTAAAATGAGTACCCAGCTTGTTGGGGGCAATTAGCTAAAATACATTGTAAACCGCTTAGATAACACTAGTTGATAGGTGGTATAGAAATAAATGCTATTGCTATTGCTATTGAACTTCATGATTGAGTCTGGATTTGAATCCAGATGTCTGCAGTCTTTGTCCCAAACTGGCCAGTTCAGTACACCATCTAAAGATCCCTATAAGCTGCACTGCTAAATACACATACTAAGGAGTAAGGCTCATTGGACACAATGGAAATCACTACTTAAAAACATGCACTTTAAATTCAGAAAAGCAGACTTGAGTACAAAGTCTTAGAAACTCACTGTTGTAGGTAATGGTCATGGGAGGCAGTAAAACAAAGCATACTTACCAAAAGGGAGAATTTCTGTTCTTGCTAACCTTCTGTTTGTTTGTGGAAGCAGCCTGTATTATTATGATCACATACCATTAATTATACTAAATATAACACAACCAACTAAGTCAAGCTTCTTCCTGCATTCTCTGTTATCTAATCCTAACTCAGGCTCCTTCCTGGACTTCACTCAAATCCTTCTTAAACTCTATCCAGACTGTCACTGATACTATTATGTTTTATTCTCTCTCAACCAAGTTATCATCTCTCATTCCTAATTTCACAGCCAAAGCTAAGGAATTCAGAACAGAAGATGTAATTGTTAACCAAAGCAGAACACAAACAATTAAATTTTCTGCTTCAGCTACAAGCAAACCAGAATGTGCATCGTTCTCTCTCTGGATATTCTCATGATCCATTCATAAAATGAAACAGTTGTATGGAAAATGTGGGTTGAATTGTTCTGTATATGTTTCAGCACATGATCAAAAGCAGCTGTACCTTTTCACTATTGACCCAGATGGATTCCTATGTATCATCTCACCAGCAAGGAATGGCCAAAGGATTGCACTGTAATGTTGCATCTATGGGTTGCATTGCACTGCAACCTCAGTAAATAACAATGGTTGCTGTACCTTGTATAAACATACAGTCTAGAACAGTACTGTAAATTGGGACTCAGGATACATTCATACATTGTTCCTAATGGCCTCCCCCAGTACATCTATCTGGGGCTCTGGGCCATGTAGAGAAAAAAGCTTAGGAAACATCTTACGCTTTTGGACTTCAGGTCCCAGAATCCCCCTACTCAGCTCTTTCGTGTGGCATACAATAGAATGCTTTCTCTCCCCCTGCCACACACAAAGCTTATAGTATACAGGAGCCTTTTCCTGTATTCTCTTTATCACTATAGAAAAAGCACTGGGGGGGGGAAGGAGCAAAGCAAAATGGTGTGAAACTTCACTTGGCATGATCATCTTTCTATGCTATGGGGGAAGAATACAAAGAAAGAAGGAAAATGCTTTCCGCTCAAAACATCCAATGCTGCTTGTACCTTTATATGTTTTAGAAACAGTGGATATTGTTTATGGAAAGGCAGGATAACCGGTTGAACTCAGTAGCCATCTGTTCACAGGCAGTCAACCAAGCAGGAAGAAAAGAAGGAAGACAGTGCATATGCTGAGAAGATGAAAGGGATGTAAGAGCCAGAGGAAGGAAGAATGAGATGTGATACAAACAAGGACTGATGTGGTCACAAACCCCTGATGGTGTCTGCAACACCCAACAGCATCTCATACATCTGTCCAGTTTAACCTTTATTAACAACAGCAGCTTGTGCATGACAAATCATTGGTAGTCATTTTCCATAAATGACTGCATTGAGTAACTCTTGTACCAAGTCAGGCTATTGATTCATCTAGTATTCAGTATTATCTACACCAGGAGTGGGCAATGCTTTGGGGTCTGAGAGCCAGTATTTGCAACCGTGCCACTCCCATAGGCTGCACTGCTACATTAAGAGGCACTGATAGAAATGCAATTGTGGACACTGCATTTTGCCAGTTTTCAGCCAAAAGAAGTCTTGGGGGTTGGAAGATGTGAAAATGCAAAAGGTAGACCACTGGTTTGTCTGCAGTTGGAGCCATTTTCAGGCAAAACAAAAACACTAGCCTTCAGGGGTTGAAAAAGTGGGATGGGGGCATATTTTGCCCATGGGCTATATCTTTGCCACCTATGACCTATGTTGACTAACAATGACTGGCTGGGTTTTCCAGCTGACATCTTTGCCAGTCCTATCTGGAGATGCAAGGTTTGAATTGAGGATGTCCAACCTCAGACAGATTGTTTCTAAAAACACCTGAGAATACTACAAGCCACTGGCCAATGCAACAAAACATGCCTAAGTCACGAGGCCATATAATACCTATAAGTATAAGTAAATAAAAATAGCCATGGTTAGTGACATTCTTCCTTCCTACATTTCAACCATAATGGTGAGTAGCTAATTGGAACCACTAGTTTCCTTGTTCTGGAAAAACATGATGAGTTCCAAGGTCTTAGTTAATTCACATTTACAGTATTTGTTGTAATTCACCTTATGTGGTATAGTGGTTTGACTAAAACCCTGGAGACCAGGATTTGATTCTCTGCTCAGCCATAGAAACCCTCTGCGTGACTTTGGGTCTGTCACACATTCTTAGCCCCAAAAAACTCTGTGAAAAAATTGTCTTAGGGTCACCATAAGTCAGAAATTACTTGAAGGCATACAACAACAACCACTTTCTCAAGTCAGTCATATGCTAAAATATAGTGGATTTCATAATATCATTGTAAAAGAAAAAGAAAACATGGTCAGTGAGAGCACTGTTTAATGGGAACAATCCATTAGAGGCAGGGTTCAAAAGCGTCCTTGCTTGGAAAACTTTCTTTGAGTTCAATATCTGTGTGTTGAGTTCAGCGCCAGCAAAAGCGTTTACACAGGATTTGTTCTTCTGAGCTTGGAAACCTTTGGTTGATCGGACCACAGTTCATAAGTTCTCAACAGCAACAATTTCAGTAACATTAAAAACAGAACTCTGAAGAGTTTGGTTGGTTGGTTCTGGGTTGTTTTTGCAGAGCTTGGGACAGTTAAATTTCCAAACAAGAAATATATTTTCTTATTGTTTCTGAGCATTCTGACTTTGCAATGATCAAATATATGCATGTTATTATTGTAAATAAAAACAGTTTCAAAAACTTACAAAGAAAAAGTGCTCTCCTGTAAGGAGCAGAGTAGGAGTGAAAACCACAGCCAGAATTCTGTTGGTGCACTAACTGTCAGCAGGGCTTTTCTCAGGCTTTTCCGCACGGGGCGAGGGAATCGCCCCGTGCTGGTACTCACCGGACCTGTGTGCTCCATGCGCGGGTCCAGGCTGGTCCGGAGCAGTGCGTGGCCATGCTCCGGACTGCTCCGAGGATGAAAATGGCAGCTTCCGGTTGGTGGAGGCTCTCCACTAACCGGTGAAGCTCGCCAGCCTAAAGCCCGCCCTGGCAGATCTGCAGGCTCACACTGGTGCGTGGCCACAGAGTGGCGCACTCTGTGCTTTTGAAAGACCTGTTTTAAGCGGTCTTTCAAAGGCACGTTGAACGACCACTTTGGGTCATTCCGGAGCGGGCTGAGGTCCAGAACTACACAAAATAGTCCAGACCCAGTCCGCTCCCAGGTGTAGACGTCCTCTCTGGAGGATGCTCTGCACCATTTTAAAAAACCCCTGCGGAAAAGGCCTCAGGGTCATGTGGCAGTCGTGAGGGAAGGCAAACAAAATCTCCCAAGTCCAAGCAACATATTTCTGCAATGCCTTCCCTCTCCTCCTCCTGCTACCACCATCCATGCCTACGTAGTCACAGTTGAGTAGCATAGAACAGGATTCAAGCCAATAAATAGGGCAGCTTTAATCAACCACAAGAGAAAAGAATAATTGACACTGATGCTTAGTAAACATGTTGTCACATTTTTTGTTGAGATACAACATAGCTATCATCCTTCCTTAATAATCTATTTTACTGATTTCCGTGCACACACACACACATATATATGTATATATGTTATGAATGGTTAGGTTACATCCTGCCCAAAGCAAGCATTGTATTGTATTGTATTGGTAGGCAATGTGCTTATCGAATGAGTGAGTGACTTAAGTGGAAAAGTTTGGTTCACTTCTCCCTTTAGCATCTGGTTAACACAGCCTACAACAATTACACTTTCCTATCAGAGGGCCAGGACTGCTCATCTTCTTTATTTGTGAGTTTACAGCTATCCACTACTGAGTAACATAGCATGTTAAGATTTTCGGGGTTATATTTATTCAGAGTTTATTTATTTAATTCAGATATATATCAATATAAAATGTTGTTCAAATCAGTTAACCATGAACCTTTGATCATATACCAGATAACTCGCCAAACTTTCTGGATTGTTTCCTTTCAACATTCTCCTTACAGCTTCTGTAAACTGTAAGCAAATGTTGGATTTTGTTATGAAATGTTATATATTGAACTCACATTCACAACCAAACATAAAAGGAAGGAAAGCAAGAGTAGGGGAAAAGAAAGGAACAGACAAAAACACTGCAAGAAGATCCTCAACATGATTCGTTTTACATTATATACATCTTCAGAGAACTTCTCTGTCTCACTTTATGCCTGTCTCTCTCTCTCTTTTTTGTTTTTTATTTATACCCCCCTCTTTCTCCCAAAGTGGGACTTGGATATGTCACATCCTGCTTGATTGCCATGTTCACTCACTCAGATATCTGTGTATCTATGGCCTTTTCCGCACTATACTGTTATAGTGCTGTTATTCCACTTTCAACATCCTGTGTAATTCTGGGGTTTGTAATTTACTGAGGCCAAAGAGCTCTCTAGCTGAGAATTCTAAAGGCCCCTCCTGAAACTGCAAACCAGAGTGTTACCCTGTGTGCTGGGGGTCCCGGGAGTGGCTCCCAAATAATCAAACAACAACAAGCAAAGATGGGGAAATTAGCTGGAGCACTCACTTAAGCTAAGGAGAGGCAGGGTAACTTTGCGAGGATCTTGTAACCCAATGTATACAGGGTCAGGTCAGTTAAGCAGTCAGACAGTCTTTAAAATAGCAAAAATGATGTTTTATTAAAGACAGACAAACACTTAAGACAACACAACCACACAACTAGCTAAGAAATAGGAAATAAGAGTTTTGGGGGAAATGGGTGATATGACACCTTTCTCGTAGTCCTGAAGAAGCTGAAGATGGCAGTGGAGAAACTCAGCGTGGTGGCCGAGGAGAGTTCGCTCGACAGAGCGGCGGCAAGGCTGGATGGAAGTCTGGAGCGATCCGAGGAAGCTCTTGGAGCTTGGGGTTTTTATGGGGGAAAATATGACCGTGGGCTAGTCTGTACTTGGGAGAGAACAATGAGGTTTGGGCACGAGACAATGTCTCCGAAAGGTCAGAATTTAACATGATTGAGTTAAGTTCGAATTGACAATGGGATGGCCAGTACGCAGATGCAGCTTGCCTGGGCGGTGGAGTGTCCAGCTCGCCAGGGTGCCTGCTCGGAGCAGAGGGCTCTTTGTATTCCTTAATGAAGTGTTTGTTTCGGGAGGTCTCCTAAAGCAAGATCTGGCTGTGTCTGGCTTGCTTAGGTGTAAACAGGAATGATTCAGCATTTAATAGCCATGCCTAGCTCCGTGCTTGTTCGGGGGCCTCACAAACACTTGGCTGAGGGTGGCAAAATAAGACCGAATTGTGATATCAAAATGATATCTAGTATCTACCGAAACCAGGCTAGTTCACGGTGATAACAACAGGATTCCATAGAATGGTGAAAGTGGAATAATAGCACTATAACAAGATAGAGCAGAAATGGCGTATGTTCATTTGGTAGCAATCACACCCTTTATTCAGATATTCCACTGGAATCCAAGGTAACCTATTTTGAATTACCTGCTTAAATTAAATCCACAGTAGCTGTATACTAGCCACTTCCTCTTCTTTTTCCACTCTGTTGGAGATGTTTCTCCCCTCACCTCCCCTACCTGAGTTGCTCATTTTATTTTCCACTAACAGAAAATTCTTTATTCACTCTGCTTTTTCATGTACTGGACTGTAGCCATTGTGCATCAAGAAAGGTAGGCCTTTCACTTTGTCATTTTTAACATATTGTGGTCTATAATTAGTTAGAATTTCTATTGTCTTGACAGTCCAGTTAATTTTATATACCTAATTTTATACATTTACATGTATGTGTTATGCAGTTTAATAAGGGACGGAGGGAGCTGTGCGAAGAATCCCCTCTTGTGATCAGTGAGATAAAATACTCAGAAGACACAAATCTCCCATTTATGATCTTCTAGTATGGATCACTATCCTTTCAATCCAGCTGAGACATTAAAGTAGCACACTTGGACAGATTTACTGACTTTAGGATGGAAGGAACCAGTCTGGTTGAAGACAGGCTAATCATGAGAGGTACATGGTGAGGTTAGCATTGCACTGTATCTGTGATCGACTCTGTAACTATGGTCACATGCAGCCCCCAGACTTGTTTTTCTGACCCACCCTCCAGATTCCCTGGATTTCCTTTTTCTTGGTTTAAAAAAGGAGATAAATTGTTTCTTGTATGAAGCGTCTAGGAGTGGTAATTAATTTGCCTTTTAAATAGACTGAAATGGGGCTCTGCCCTATTTCACATTTTTTTTTTTTAATACATTTTTATTAAAATCATTCAATCTTTCCAAGTACACCATCTAACAAACCTATTTTGCATTTTTAAAAAGAAAAGCCATTGTTAAAACGTAGATATGGCCACTTCTGGGTTTGTGCTTTTGTTATTGTTGCTGGCAGTCCCTGTGGCCCCCAGATGACCCCCAACCTACCACAGTTGCTGTTTCTATACTACTTGGATCTGGTGAAAAGTGCTATTAAAGCTGAAGCTATCACACATATTGAAAGGGAAAGTTTTACTGAAGAACGGTCAACATGGTTTCCACAAACACAAGTCCTGCCTCACTAACCCCTTAGAATTTTCAAAAACATAGGTCATTTCTGCACTATGCTGCTATAGTGCTATCGTTCCACTTTCGACATCCTATAGAATCTGGGATCTGCAGTTTAGGAAGCGGCATTTAGAATTCTCAACCAGAGAGCTCCTTGGCCTCAGTAAACTACAAGCCCCAGGATTCCACAGGATGTTGAAAATAGAATAGAACTATAACAGTGTAGGGCAGAAATTGCCATAGCCAAAGGAATCTTTTAGCACTGTTGAGACTAATGGAGAAAATGCTAGCATAAACTTTTGTGGATTCCAGTCCACTTCATCACATGCATGTGTGAGGTTTTATATCTTCAGGGTTTGTTGAAAGTGCCAGCAAGCATGTGGTTAGGAGTAATCTAATAGACTGTTTCTCAGACCATCTGATGTGGGCACTTGATAATTTTTTTTTCATAATGTGCCAGGGACTATTATCATATTTATGGCCATTGGCTACAACTGTTTCTGTCTTTTCTAGAAACTTGCTGCAGACTAGCAGCCAATGGCTCACAAAATGGCACTGGTCCAAAGACCACTACTCTGACTAGCAGTGATTTATTTGGATTTCCAAAAGTCATCTGGCAAAGATTCTCCACCAAAGACTTCTCAGCAAATTCAGTAGTTGTGAGTTAAGAAGAGAAATCGTCTTTTGGACTGATAAGTGTTAAAAAATCAGGAAGCAGAGAGTGGGATCAATTGGAAAGTTCTCACAATGAAGGCATGTAAACAGTAGTGTGCCCCAATGATATTGTATTAGACACATTGCTCTTTAACTCATATATAAATAATTTAGACTTAGACGTAACCAGTGTAATGGCCAAGTTCGCTGATGTCATCAAATTATTTAGAGTGGTCAATTCAGAAAGAGATAGCAAAGAGCTCTGAAAGGACCTCTCAGATTTGGAGGAAAGCATATTGAAATGGCAAATGTCATTCAGTCTAAGGAATTGTAAAATTACACACACTGGAGCAAACAGCCCTGAGTTCACATGAAATCTAAGAGGGCCTTTGTGGTCAGTTAAGTTATTGACCGAGAAAGGATTTTAGTGTCATAGTGAATAGCTTTATGAAAACATCAACTTTAGCCTGCAACTGCTATGAAGGATAATTCAATTTTGTATCATTAGGAAAAGAAACAAAAATAAAACTGCCCATACTGTAATACCTCTATACAAATCGATCACACAACCACACTTGAAATGTTCTGAACACTTGTAAAGCTAAAAAAGAGGCAAGAAAAGGACAAGCAAATAACAAGGGAAATGTTTTTAAGAGAAAAGGTTACAGCACTGGGCTCTGCTTTAGCTTGAAAAAAAGAAAAATGGTGGTTATATACAATTATATGTTCTGTGGGGAAGGTAAATTTTCTCCTCTCTTATAACAGAATCCAGTCCAGGGAAGCTGAGTGGTGGAGATTCAGAACTGACAAGAGGAAGTACTACTTCACAGTGCACAAGCTGGCAATTGCAGTCACCAATATGGAGTTCTTTAAAAGAGGCTTAGACAAATTCATGGAGAGTAAAGCTATTAGTGATTTGTAGGCCTCATGGCTATACATTGCCTCCCATACCAGAGGGCCACTGTTCCTGGGGATCACACGGATAGTGGGGGATCTGTTGCTAGGGAGCACAAGCAAGAAAGTACTCTTTCATTGATGTCCTGCATATGATCTTCCCATAGGCATCTGTCTGGTTGTTACCCTGTTTGCAGGGGTCCCGGGAGGGACTCTTAAATAACCAAAACACAAATAACGCAAAGATGGGGAAATTAACTGGAGCACTCACTTAAACTAGCAAGAGGCAGGGTAACTTTGCAGGACCTTGCAACCCTATGTATACGGGGTCATGCTGAGTCAAGAAGCACACCAAAATATGAAGTTAACTGTGATTTTATTAAATACAGGCAAACAGTGTATGCAACACACTCACACAAGTAACTATAGACAATAAAGGTGTTAGCGGTATAGGGACGTTGAGGTTTTGTTGAAGTGGGAGATACTACACCTGTCCAAAGCCCGGGGAAGATCACTGAGGAGGTCCGTAACAGCGCAGTCTCGGATGAAGACTGAGGGGAAAGCTCGGCGGACAAAGTGACAGCAAGGCGAGATGGAAGTTCAGAGCGATCCAAGCGATCCAAGGAAGCTCTCGGAACTAGGGGTTTTTATAGGGAAGATATGACCATGGGCTACTCTGTACTTGGGAGAGAACAATGAGGTTTGGGCACGAGACAATGTCTCCAAAAGGTCAGAATTTAACATGATTGAGTTAAGGATACCATTTTCGACAATGGAATGGCCAGTATGCAGATGCAGCTTGCCTGGGCGGTTGAGCTTCTAGCTCGTCAGGGTGCCTGCTTGGGGCAGGGGGTCTTTGTATTAGTGTGCATCCTTAATGAAGTGTTTGTCTAGGGAGGTCACCTAAAGCAAGATCTGGCTGAGTCTGGCTTGCCTAGGTGGAGAAAGGAATGTTCAGCAATTAATAGCCATGCCTAGCTTTGTGCTTGTTCGGGGGCCTCACAAACACTTGGCTGAGAGTAGCAAAATGAGACCAAATTATTATATCAAACTGATATCTAATATCTACCGAAGCCAGGCCAGTTCACGGTGATAACATGGTCACCAGGTGATCAGAAAGCTGGACTAAGTGGGCCTTTGATCTGATCCAGCATGGTTCTGTTCTGACACAGTTTATGCCACTGATAGCAGAAAGAGATATTGTAAAGACCGCACCAGCAGCCCTCAATTGTCTGGATAATTCAGTGAGACGTTTGTCCTATGGCAGGATGTCAGTGCACTTTATCAAAAAAGAAGCATAATTTGAGAGTAGTTAATTCATTGAAAATGTTGTGAATCTTTAAAGGGGAGGGGAATTAAAGCATTAAGAGCCGATAATCCTTCCAGTCCAATTTGCTCTACCTGCCTTTGGGGCTCAGTTGTTTTAAACCTGTGATGGTAGGAACCCGGGGGTTCTTCAAAAGTCTACCGTGAATTTATTGAGAAGACACTTGGGAATGATGGATGAGATAGGAAAGACAGCTTGCCTGCCCTAACCAAGCTGTTCCTGCAGTACACAGGAAGAATACTTGAAGCACATCCTCAGCTGATGAAAGGTGTCAATGTTGAGCACGAGGATGAAATTGGGAACTGAAAACAGGAATGGAGTCAGGCATGTATCAGATTGAAACTGGGAGCTGCGATCAGAAATGGAGCCAAGGAAAATTGTTGGAAAGTTAGATTTGTGGTTAGAATCAGAGAAGAAGCTCAGAACCAGTACCAAGAAATACTCTTGTTGCCCTCTCGCATTCACACCTTGAACAGGAAGCTAATCAGAAAAAGCGCCAGTAATCAGACTATGAACAGGTGAAGTCAGTCACTCTAGTGTTCAATAAGCCTGTACTGTCTAGGGCAGCTTTCCCCAGTCTGGAGTCCTCCAGAGTTTCTGGACTACAAATATCATTAGCCTCAGCCAGTAGGACCAATTGACAGTGATGATAGAAGGTGAGGTTGAAAACCTTTGGAGGATGCTAGACTCAGTGAGTCTGGCCTAGGGAGAAACTCCAACTAGCATTCTGGGGGCTTGCAACATACAGGACATTTGAGCACGTGGAGGTGGGATTCTGTCTCCTAGGCCAAACCGTTTCTAAGTGAAATAGGCCCAACAGACATAAATGTACCTTTGAACATATCTCAAAAATGTTTGGCAGAATAAATGAGTTTCTAGGCAAACAAATGAGTGAGAAAGACTGTCCTCAGGTAAGAAGTCTAGTCTAGAAGATAAAATGCATGGTGATGGAAAATCAGGCCAATACTTCTTTGCTCTTTAAAGTACTAACTGAAAAACCTTAATTATTGTAAATTAGATGTGGGAGAACCACGGAATTCTACCTTGAGCTTCATAGTCAGTGGTAGACTAGAAGGACTGAAATGACCAAATTATTCATTACTGGTGCATGCTGTGGATTAGAATATGATTAGATATCTCTCCAAATGAAAGACGCTCCCAGAATTGAGTTGCACCCAGGAGCTCTTGGCTTCAGCAATTAATTTGATAGGCTTTGCTCTGTTGCATCTCCCCCACCTTTCCACAGACACACTAGTTCAGTCAGATGTGAAATCATATGCCATAATCACAATTCCATCTTGAGCCATAGTCAGTCCTTTACAAATGAAGAATGCAAAACTAGTTATGGTTTTGCCTTTCCCCTGCCAGATTGAGGCAAGTCTTGGTTTCGGGATAAACACACTTGTTTTCCACAAAGATCTCTTTGTCCACTTAAGCCTTTCCTTTTTTTTTTTTTTTTTTTTTGGTAACAGATAGAAACATAAAGTCTCTAAGATAATTGTTTATCATTTTAGAATTCAATTGATTTTCATTTAAAAACCTTATTCCTTTTTATTATGAAATAATTCACATCGTATTTGTTTTCATCATGCTTTTGAATCATTGTTTTTCTTATTTCTGCCACCTCTGACTCTGGTAGCAGTGACGCCAGCATTGATTGAACGGGGTACTATTTTATTTCCCCGTAATGTTAGGAGACTGCATCATTCTGGGATATTTTGAGGAAATGGCCCTACTGGCAATAGCCATTACTTTTTGCAGAATGTCTCATCATTATGCAACAACAGAGGACTTTTGGGAAGGTAACATGGCTGTTGCCCATGGAGAAAGCTAAGCTCTGTCACCGCTGAACAATTGGCAAACAGCAAAATGAAAATTACATTTGTACCCATTTGTTACTCATGGCAGTTTTAATGACCACCGTGAGCAACAAATAGGTACAAAAGTAATTTTAATTTTGCAGTTCATCACTTGTTTATTGAAGGAAAACCAAATAAGCCCCATTTAGTTCTATCTTTAATTCATTACAGAATGAATACATTCAGCTATAAAGAAAGATGATGCTCTAAATCCACCTGGCTGCTCCACGGACAGATGCAGAGATGGAATGAAAATGGTGAGCAAGGATTTGCATGTGGGCAAAATTCCCTTGAAAGCCTAACCACTCCAGGTAGCATGTCTGCTGGAGAGCGCAGTAAGAACCTGGTTGCCTAACTGGCATAGATACATACATTATGAAACAGAACGAACGGCTCTCTGCATTTACATTTGTCAACACTGAATTTCATTATGCTTATTCAGCTCCCCAATTAGATCATTTTGATTTTGTCATCTGTTTGTTGGATTGTGCCAGTGTCCCAGTTTGCACTGAATTCTGTCATTCAAGTAACTGATGAAGGATGACTCTCAGAATGGCATAATGGTATTTTTTTCTCCCAACTAACACTTCCAATCATGCAGCTCTCTAGATTTTGAGGGAGTTAGCTGTGCATGCATAAGAAAAACAGGCTTATTTTAGGATGCAGCTCTATTCTTGATATTGAAAAACTATTTCCTTTTTACCAATGTTGCATTTTCCTTTCCTGAGAGTTTAATGGAGCATTGGCAGAGCCTGGAATGCATTGGGAGGGGGGCAGGAGGGGGCGTGGCCAAGGTGTATGTGGGCATGACCACAGCACAGGGGGCATGGCTACAAGCCAGGAAGCCCAAAAAACATTGCTGCCTGGGGCGAATTGCCTCTATTGCCCTCACATCCCTACATGACTGAAGTTCATGGATTCTGGTTGGGAAATTTAACCACACTTAGCTAGAGTTTAGCACAGCAGGTTACACCTCAATGAAAACAACTGTTACTGAGGACTGGGTGACAATTATTTATGAAAGATGATAAAAAGGAGATACTCCAGCAAGTTACTGCCCCAATAACTTGTTTGCCAACAATATTTAAATTATTAACAGAAATAATGGCTAACTCAGTCCAGTCTCATTTAATTCAAAATTCTCTCTATCCAAATGAACATAAAAATATTGCCCTAATCCCTAAGGAACAAGAGATCTATTATTAATTAACAAAATGATATTGAAAAACTGTAAAAGACAAATGATAAATCTGCACATACCATAAATTTACTATAAAAAATAATTGTTTCTTTGCCACATGGATTGAAAAATGTCTCAAAATTTTAGGAATCAGCAAAAACATCACAAATTGCTGAATCAGAAGGAATAAAGCTTCTTGATGGAAATATTACTAGAACATCAGAAAATTCCTCCCAACTATAAAAAAAAAACATGGAACACCATGTTAACAGTAAATGAAGAAACACCTTGCAGCAGCAGCGCAGCTTGGAATGCGGGGGTGGAGGTGGGGCTACTGCGTGGGGACATGGCCACAGTGTGTGGGGTGTGTGGCTGCGGCGTGTGGGGTGTGGCCACAGTGTGTGGGGGCATGGCCATGGCATGTAGGGGCGTGGCTACAAGACACCCAAAAAACATTGCTGCCAGGGACAAACCGTCCTCATCACCCCAACTGCCTTGTAAAAGATTAGGTTTGGGATTTTGTTAGGGTAATTCCTCTCCTTTATTATTTGTTATTGCAATGATACCATTTTCAGTAATACTAAAGAAAACATTTAGGGGTTTGACAGATATGGGGAGGGAGGATTTGGATGGGGCACAAAAAACCAGTGATGTATTTAAGTCTTTTACTCCAAGTCTCAAGTCAAGTCTCAAGTCTGTGAGCCAACTTTTTCAAACCTCAACCTATATTCCAGAATTTCTGGACAGAGTCAAATAATGTCAGCTTTAACAATTTAAGCAAAGTCAGTCCTCCACATCTGTAACTTTACCATCTGCAGCTTCAGAAGTGGGAAACAGGTTCCTGCTTACTCCCCCTTCCCAAGGCTGGAGGCTTTTTCAGATGTGGGGCATAAGATCCTTCTTTCTTCCCATTTCTGATGCTGGAGGCTTCTTCAGAAGTGGGGGAAAGGATCATTCTTACTCGCTCTTCTCAAAGCTGGAGGCTTTTGTGTCAACAGGCATACAAGGGTTTGCAGCTTCAGAAGTGGGGAATAGGATCCTTCTTACTTTCCATTTCTGAAGTTGGAGGCTTTTTCAGAAGTGGGAACAATATCCTTCTTATTCCCCATTAGTGAAGCTTCAAAGCTTTAGAAGGAAGGATCAAGACTTCCTCAAGCCCATTGCCTGACTGGTTTGCTATTCCCCTCTGAGAATTACACCCAGGCTTTGGGCTTGAGACAGATCTTCATGTGAGTAGTAGGCAAAAAGAGAGGGAAACGTTGTTCAAAGCTGTAAGGATTCTGGATGAATGTGTTATGTTATTGAATGAACCAAGGGCAGAAGTTGGTCACTAAAAATATGCAAGTCATGAGTCCAGTAGAGTCAGTGAATCATTTAATGCTGAATCAAGACCAAGTTGTGTCACTGAAATGACTTAAGTCCAACTTGAGTCTGAGTCAATTGATTCAAGTCTACATCCCTATAAAAAGCTAGAGAATAGCCTCATGCACCCCATCCAAACAAATACATAAGTTGGAGTGCACACAGAATTGTGCAGCCAGAGCATTGCCAGCTTAATGTATTATCTTGGCTAGAGAATGGAATTCTACTCATATCCTTCTCATGGGCAACTGGTTGTCCATAAGGCAAACAGAAGTTTGAATTAATGATGCTTTTCCAAAGATGCCTTTCTTCTGGTCCAGAACTGCTCTTCATATAGTCTGATGTTTCCATTTTTAGAAAATGAATCTAAGGCTAGCAGTTCTGAACAGATGTATGAGCCACCTAGAGGCCTTTGTTATTTGGCAGGAACCTTGTTGCACTATCAAAGTGCAATACATACGACTACCATCAGAAAGACAGTGCTTACTGAGCCCTTCAGCTGGTGAAAATATACCAGTGAAGTGGACCAGTTAGAATGAGATAGAGCAATGGGCTGGACACAGATTGCACAGGAGAAGAGCACACTTAATACCATATCATGGTCCATTTCAGATCATGACAACATCCCTGTTAGCAGTAGTACACTAGCCTCAGACTTTGAACAAGACATTTCCTTCCCATTCATATAGGTAGGAGCCACAGAAATTTAAACCATCCCTCTGACCAGTGACATGGTCTGCATGAGCATAGGAAGTGATATAATTCAGCTCTCAATCACAGTACATACAGATCTTTAAACCCCACATAGAAGGAGGCCATAATTCAGAAAACAAGAGTACAAGTTTGGAGCAGAGAGCAGGCACAATGACTGAGCAAGCTGACAGACCAGGGCTGCAGCCTCTCCCACCACTAGAAACTGGGAAGTGGAAGGAAACGATGGAAAAGTGTTGTCTTACTTTGCATCCAACTGGCAAGCCTTCTGGTACATTTCTGCAGCTTCCTGTCATCACTTATGTAAGCCAAGCAAAGCGAGTTGATACTCAGACCCTTTCCACAGCACTCTCCCATTCCACAATGGGGACGGGAGAAGGATGGGACCGTGATGACACTTCTGCATGACATCATTGCAGTCCCATCCTTCTCCCGTCCCCAGGCAGCACAATCATGGGTTAAATCATTGCCAGGTTTTCCCCATCAATGACGCGTGATTGCACCACCATTCCAGACTTACCTTTCCTGCAGAAACCACAGAAGCACAATGGCTGCACTTCCTGCCCCAGAGCTGCATGGGAAAGTACCCAGCTGCATGTGGAAGGAAGAGGTTGGCCATCGTGCTCCCTTCTGCTGGGAGCCAGCCAGTGCGGAGGGGAGTGCTTCTATCATACTCCCCTCCTGGCAGAGCTGCTGCTGGGGTCACCGCCAGACATCTTTGCTAAAGGAAGGGTGCAGAAAGGACCTCAGGCTGCTTTATTGTCTTTGGCTGAATGATCCACCCATCAGATATTCCTGATAAAATAACCTGAATGCCAGGGCAGTGTTTTGAAATGCCTGGAGACCAGATGAGAGACTAAAAAATAAATATTGAAATCAGAGCCCTTGAAAGGAAAGAGCAGGTGGGCTAACTTCCTAGTAAATGAGTCTCTGGGGGCCCAGGTACCTCTGTGAACGCTCTTAGCTTGTTCTTACTTAGCAGATCAGAGAGGAAAACAACATTTGCTTAATTCTGAGAACTGTAGTCACAAATGTAGCTTTTACAAACTGTGGCCTTCCTTTAAAGAGGTCTCAGCCCTCTACTGGAAGAAGTGCTATCCAGTCCCAATCTGCTTGCAAGATAAGCATAAGCAGGAAAAGCAGGGGTCTTGAAGCTGCCCAGCAAACAATCAGCAACTGGACAGCAACTGAGCAGGCGCATAGATCACACACTCTTCCCTACTATTGCCTTGTTTTTCCATTTAAATCATAGACACAATTTCTATATTGCCATAGGTGACTTTAAGCCAAAGACATGTTTGCTCTTGTCCTTTTGTGATGTTCCATTTCCTCTCTTTTTTGTCTGTGAAAAAGTGACCACTTGGTTTACAAGGAAGGAGCCACTGAGCTTCCCAGAGGCGGAGCTAGGGTGAGACAAGCAGGACATGTGCCCCAGGCACTAGTATCAGGGGGACGCAAAAAAGCCCTGCTGGGCTCCTTCCCTGTTTTTGCCACCGCCACCCGTTTAGTGACATTTTGGTGAGGAACTAGAGCTCTGCCTGCCTGCGCCAGGGGTCCACGCACAGCAGAAGCAATAGTGGCAGCATCTCAGGCTACACCTGCTGGTGGGATATGTTGTATCTGCTGCTGCTGCCTCTGCCTCCCCTGTGGGCACCCCTGGGGCTGTTCCTGCAACTACTACTAGTGCTGCTGCTGCCACCATTTTCTGTTGCATCTGCCCAGCCGGCCGGCCGGCCTCAGAGGAATGGGCAGGAATGAGAGCCTAAGTGTCAAGCAGAGGCAAGTTAGCAGCAGGCTGTGAGGCAAGGGAGCAGTGACTCTGCAAAGAAGGGGGCAACTTGGAGCTGAAGCAGCATCTTTGCACCTTCCCTCAGGGCTGCCTGCATGGGGGGGTGCACCCCTCCTGGGTTGGTACACTAGCGGCAGGGGCAGCAGGAACTCCCTTTCCTTCTTGTCTTTCTCCTTGCTCCTGCCCCTCTGTCCCCTCTTTCTTCTCTCCTTGGCCAAAGTTACTGGCATTTATAGGTGCACTCATCCTGATGAGCACTTGGTGAAACAACACAACAATCGTGTAAGAAACAGGAAAGCTAGGAAGAAAAAAGCTCCCTGCCAGGAGAAGAGGGAGGAGGAGGAGGAAGATGATACAAGGGGAGGAGGAAGAAGAAAGAAAAAAGAGAGAGAAAAGGAGGAAACTTGGTTTAAGGAAGCTCGTTCTGCCTTTTTGTCCCCCCTTCCTTTTCCTGGAGGGTTAAGTGGGAGAGGGTGTGGAAAATATTAAGAGTCTGTTGTGCCTCTGCACTGCACATGGTCTTGAGAAGGTTACATTAGGAAAAAAAAAACAAATAGTAGCAGGTGGGTTCGTAGACGTCCATAGGGTGTAAAACCTCACAGATTCCTAACAAGCACTTTAGATCCCTTTGTAAGAACAATGTGCTTCAATTGTTTTGTGCCCTAACGCATAGCAGATATTCCCATCTGAGCTTGATGGACTCAAGTGCAGCTCCCTATATAGCAGCTAAGTTAAGTTTGCACAAAGTCCTCCAGCTTGTGGCCCCCCACCCCCTACTAGTTTATGGCTACCTCGTCTAGAACTTGATGGTTATTCAAATCCTTTTATGTTGGACTTACATACTTTAAGGGAGATATCCAATCCACACTGTCTGCAAACACTGAATCATCTCAGTGTAAGGATTATCCTAATGTAATGCAAGGTTTCAGGAAGTTTGGAAGCTATTTCCGTACCTGGAAGTGCTTTTGTGTTTTTGTGAAGGAATTTGTTGGTCATGTGCCTTAAAGTGACTCTGATCTATGGCTATTCTATCCTAGGGCTTTCTTGGCAAGATTTATGCAGAGGTTTGCCGTTGCCTTCCTCCGAGGCTGAGACTGTGTGACTTGCCTGAGGTCATCTAATCGGTTTCCAAGTCTGAGTAGGGATTCAAACGCTGGTGTCCTTTTACTCTACACAAATCTAGTACTGAGAGGGCCATTTATTTTAACTGCCTGAGAATTCTAAGCCCTGCTCCCTAAACTGCAAATCCCGGCATTCCAACGATGTTCAACTTGTTCAGGTATTATTATTAGTATTTTGTAGTTGTATGGAAACATTCCAGTATTAGAATAGGAGCGTGTGAATTTACTTATTTCTCCATTGTCTCTACATTTGAAGATCCCTGATAAGCAACTTTAAATAAATATTTGAATATTTAAATCTAAATTTAAGTATTTAAATCTTAAGTTAATTCTTAGGGGTCTCTGGCAACAAATTATATTTATCGTGAGTCCCCAGTAAGGAAAAGGTTAAGAACCACTATATTAGATAATTAATCAGCTTTTCTATATTAATAAAGATTTTTATTATTATTATTATTTAGACACTTCAGGAATACTATATATGAGAAATCTTAGATTCAGACATGGTGACTGTGGTGGCAGTGGTGAAAACGGGGGGTGATATCCAGTGAGATAGAAATTACATAAAATCTCACAGGAGCCTTTAGGGCATGTCGAGGCTTTCAATGTGAGTGCAGAAAAGGTTTTTCTAAGTGGATGGTAGGAATGACGTGATGTGACCCTGAATGCAGTTGCAAAGAATGTTTTGGCTAGCCAGCTTTGGAAGGTCTTGCCTCACCAACATGAGGAGGTTGGGTGCTGTAAATGTAAATTGGGTCACCCCATAGGGTCTGGGGTGTGGTTAAGCTCTTAAAAAGGTTTAGGTATGGCGCCACAATTCACCATTTAGGTCAATTGCTGGTAGTCATGCTGCTCTAAGGGCTAATTAATGGAATGTATCCAGACATGCTGCCAGTCTGTTTTTTCCATGCTGATTTATGTTCCTGTCTTGCTTATTGCTTCGTGGTATGCTGCCAGAAGCCCTAACTTCTATCTCAGTGTGCTTTGCTAAATAAATAACCCTGAGTCTTATGTTACTGCAGCCTAGGCCTACCCGGAGATAGCACCCGATATCATTTTTGATATCAAACCATTCGGCTTTCCCCTGCCACCCCGCTCCACGTGTTTGCGAGGCCACCAAATAAGCACGCAAATAGGCACGGCCGATAATTGCCAAGACATTTCTTTCTCCACCTAGGCAGGCCAGACATAGCCGGTTCGTCGCTTCAGGGACCTTTCCGGCAAACACCTCATTAAGTATGCACGGTACTAACAAAGACTACCTGCCCTGAGCAGGCTACTGGACAAAGGTTGTACTGTCCACTGGTAAGTGCCGCATATTTGCATACTGGCTACACCATTGTTAATTTGGCTTTGACTCAATCATGCAAAATTGTGACCTTTCTGAGACATTGTCTTGCGCCCAAAACTCATTGTTGTCCCCGAGTAACGCATGGCCTGCAGTCCCTATTCACCCTATAAAAACCCCTGATTCCGAGACTTTCCTCGGATTGCTCAGGCCGCTCCAGAGTTCTACCCCGCCTTGCTGCCGCATCATTTGGTGAGCTCCCCTCAGCTAATTAAGCTGAGTTTCTTCTCTGCACCCCTGGATTCTCCGCAAGGTCCAAGATGACGAGACAGGTGTCGTATCACCCATTTTCCCCAAAAATCCCTATCCTTAACTCAAGCTCTGTTTTCTTAGCTAGCTGTGTGATTGTGGTGTCTTTAATATTTGTCTGTCTGCAAAAAAGCATCATTTTTATTACTGTACATCTGTGTGGCTGCTTGGCTGACCTGACCTCGTAGACATTGGGTTGCAAGATCCTCCTAAGTTACCCTGCCTCTTGCTAGCTTAAGTGAGTGCTCCAGCTAATTTTCCCCAAAATTGCATGTTCTTGTTTGGTTGCTTAGGTGTCCCTCCCGGGACCCCCGGAGAACAGGGTAACACTTATCTCCTTGAGTCTACAGAACTTTTTTAGTCTGCCTGGAGCTGCTTGGTTGCAGCTGGACGTCACTGCCCTGTCAGCACTCTGTATATGCTCTGAGGAGCTACCTCATGCTCTCCTGACAAGGCATCTAGAAGGTCCCCACAGTTGGTAGTCACACAAGCAGAGGAAGTCCTTACATTGGTGGCAGAGGTGAGGACTGGGAAAAGCCCTTGCTCTTGGTGATTGTAGTGAGAATCACAAAAGTCTTCACATTTGGTTGATTAAGGGGTAGAAACCCGACAGCAAAATTTTTCAAAGAGATAACTGGCTTATCTACTTTGAACAGCATTCAGCTCCCTACAGTTTCCTAGTTCATAGCCCTCACTGTTTTTTCTTTCTTTTAAAAATAAGATTTCAAATACAAGAAAGAACAGAAGAGGGACATGAAAAACAAAACAAAGCCAGTTCCCAGTGCCTTTTGTAAAAATAGTTGCTTTGGATCCTGTAGTCACCTTGGATCCTGTTTGAGAGAAAGCAGGATATAAATGCAATAAACAAGCAAGCTGAAGTGAAGTGAATAATCATAAATTAAACATAAATAAAAGCAGTCCACATGTTCTTTCCTTGGAGATTTTTAAAGAGGAGTTGAATAGACGCCTGTCAAGAATGCTTTAGCTATACACTCCTATACTGAGAGGCAAGAGCAGAGCAGGGATGGGCAAAGTGTATAATTTTTTTCCTCCCAAATCCTATCCCAGTGCTTTCCAAACTGTATGTCATGACACGTTAGTGTGTTGGCTGTAGTGCGTAGGTGCGTCACATGAATGTAATGGGTGGAGGGGCTGCCTCTCCTGCCGCCGCCACCCTGAGCCAAGGAATACCCCAGTGAGAGTGGCAGAGGGCCAGGTTCAGGTGCAAGGGCTGCCTCCACTTACTGAATTACTGTGTCACAAAATGATGCATGTCTAAAAAGTGTGTCACCAACATGAAAAGTTTGGAAAGCTCTGTCCTATCTAGTGGGTGTGAAGGGCATTCTCACCACATTTGGATGGCCTGGAGTCTCCCAGAGATCAAATACTGTAATTTAAAAAAAAAATGCCTCAATGGCCTTTAGGGTGTGTTCAGAGATTATTTTAAGCCCAGGAGAGGCCTTTTTTTGAAATAGGAAGTGAATTCCTGTTATTTAATAAAGCCCTCTCCTGGGCCTAAAATGGAGATCTCACACTGAGGCAAATAACCTGGGAAAGGGGTGAGGATGCCTCCCGCAACCATGGAGAGTTGGGGTAGGGTTAAGAATGTAGGGGCACAACTTCCATGCTTGCCCTAGGTACAGTTCAGGCCAGATATGCCACGGGAGCTTCCCACTCCATGCGGAGTCCGAACCAAGAGACAGAGGCAAGCAGCAAAATGATGAAGGAAAGAGAATCAAAATGTAACTGGCAGCTGGGAAATAATATTATTTTCACTCAAGAAGCCAGACTATAACCTTTGATCCTTATCATTCTATTGTCAATCTTGACATTTTGCATTCATTCCACTCACTGAAGAGAATCTAATGAGTTTCTAAAAGACTGACTGATACATGAAAATGAATTTGTGGCTGGAAATCAGTTTTAAAGTTCTGTTTAGACTGGATTTGTTTTATAAAATTACCGCATATAAACAGCAGAAGAGATAAGTGAGGAACTTTACTCATATATGGAAGAAATCCTGCTTGTCTCCTCCTTATTTTGGCCTCCTGTAACATGTCTTCAGTGCTGCCCTTGTGGTGCCGTATGGAAAGGGCAAGCTCTTCTTCACTGGACAACAAGGCTTTAGGACCTCATCACCAACAATATCAATTGGGCCAGTCACCCAAGTTAGTTATGGCCTGGTTATGCTGGCTGCTCGGCTTGCCTTGTTCCCCCTGATTCAGCCAAAGCTTCAAAAATGGTTAGGCATTAGGAAAATTAGATAGGAATTTGTTTTTCCCTGCTGTATATCTAGAGATCTCTGGACACTAAAGTAACCTAAAATTGTAAAAGAATAATTATATTATAATTGTTTTAATGCCAGAATATCTAAAAGATCTCCTCCTCACATATGAGCTGGCCTGAAATTGGAGATCCTCAGCGTAGGCCCTGTTGCATGGCCCATAACAGGTACATGCCCATAACTGGCCGTTCTCAGTAGCAGTTCCCCAATTGTGGAACTCCCTGTCAAGGGACATTAGTTTGGCTCCATCTCTTTGAGCTACTGGCAAGCAGCTAAAACAAGGTTGTTCTACATGGCTGTTTTAACTCTTTGGTTTTAAATTACTATTAAGGAATATTTTTAGGTTGTTTTAAACAGTTTTTATCTCTGCATTGTTTTAAATGCTTGTATCCATTGTATATCACAATGTTGGTCCTGGCAAGCTGAGAGGCAATATATAAATGCCACAGATGATAGATAGATAGATAGATAGATAGATAGATAGATAGATAGATAGGTACGTACATACGTACGTACATACATACATACATACATACATGCATGCATACATACAGTGGACTCTCTGGAAATGTAAGCTCCAGATCTGCAGTTTCCAAGGACTGTGGATCATCATATCCTATACCTAAAATGGCAGTAATATGAACTGAAGCATCTGTGCACATGTTGCTGCCCTTTAATAATATAGGATGTGATCATTTGTGGGTTTTGGCATCTGCATGGGGTCCTGGAACTGCACCCCTGCAGATTCTGAAGGCCCGCTGTGGATAGGCAGAGGAAATTTAATAAAGGAAAGATGTGCAATAAATATTTTTGATGTATCAATTAAATTAATAGCATGTTAAGTACTAGAATGATTAGGCTAAATCAATGGTTCTTATCCTGGGATCTGGGAACCCTCACAGGGGGTCCACAAAGCCCCGCTGGTGGACATCCACAGCAGCAGCAGCAGCAACAAGAATGCGGCAGCAGCATGGTGGTGCAGGTGCCAAAACTGCTCCCTCATTTGCAAACAAGGGAGCACCATGTCCCTGTCATCAGAGACACAGCAGCAGGAGGTGTGGGTGCTGAGGGACATGGCAACAGGCTTGTGCATGTACCCAAACTGTTCCCTACTTGCAATGAGGGAGTGGTTTTGGCACCTACACACACCTACACCTGCGCTGCCACATCTCTGAGGAAAGGGACATGGTGGCAGGCATGAATGAGCACAAACTACTCCTTTGTTTGCAAGTGAGGGAGCAGTTTGGGTGCGTGCACGCACCTGCCACCATGTCCCTCAACACCCACACATCCTCCTGTTGCGCCCCTGATGAAAGGGGCACAGCACAGACATGTACATGCACCCAAATTATGACTCTGGAGACTATGGTTTGAATCACCTGTCAGCCATGGAAAACCACAGGGTGACCTCAGGCAAGTCACATTCTCTCAGCCACAGAGAAAGGCAAAGGCAACAAATCTGACCAAGAAACCCCCCATGATAGGTTCGCCTTAGGGTCATCATAAGTCAGTTTTCAAAGGGGAGAGACATGATGGCTAGAAAGGACCTCCCTGTGTCAGTAGAACTTTGCTGTTGTGTGCCTTCAAGACACTTCTGAATTAAGGCAACCCTTAATTCAGGTTTTTTATCACTGGTTTTTTTTTCCAAGATTTATTTAGAGGGGGTTTGGCTTTGGCTTTGGCTTTGCCTTCCTCTGAGGCTGAGACTCAACATCATCCAGTGTCTGAGTGGGGATTTGAATCCTAGTCTTCAGAAGACTCAAATAAATAAATAAATAAATAAATATTTAAATCTAAATTCAAATATGTAAATCTTGAATCAGATCTTGGGGTCCCTGGCAACAGATTATGTTTACAGAGCTCCGTAGTAAAGAAAAGATTAAGATCCACAGAGTTGAATTACATAGGTCTCAGTGAACAGAAGATAAGATATTGCTGAAGATAAGTATGATATCTGGCTGTTTGGTCAGTTTCACCTTGGTGTAGCTCCACTAATCTTTGCAGCTTCCTTGCAGTGAATGAGTAGGGAAGCTGGCACACATATCACATGTTCCACCAAGCCAATTTTGAAGTCCCCAAGGCCCCCCAGCACCCTCACCCTAAATTGTGAAAAAAAGATTGATGAATTATGACATGTGCCTAATATTCCAGTGGTTCTCAACCTGTGGGTCCCCAGATGTTCATGGACTTCAGCTCCCAGAAGCCCTGAGCATTGACCATAGTGGCTGGGGCTTCTGGGAGCTGAAGTCCACGAACATCTGGGGACCCACAGGTTGAGAACCACTGCCTTAAGACCATTACATATCCTGCATTATTTCACAGACGAAAACTGGAACACATATGTGGTTGCCATCAGAGTGTGGTCAAGGTGCCAAAAATCATTAAGGCGCTAGAAGAGGCTGCAGCAGTTTCCTTTTGCCTGAGCCTATTGGGCAGGGCAAGATTCCGTCCCTTCTCTCCTCTCTTCTCCCCTGACTCAGTTAATTGAGTGCAAATAACTTTTGTACTCTGAACTCAGTTTCCAGCAATTGAAGTTAGCTCAGGAGAGAGGGGAAAAGTGGGAGGAGGAGAGAGATGATGGGGAATTTTAAAAGCAAATGAAAAATTGGGAGAAAGGGGAATTAATTGGGACTGTCTCTGCCACACTGAGAACAGCTGAATGGTATGCTAAATTTTAGCTAACCTGAATTCAGCAAGCCTCAATTTTAGACACTGGTCCTTTCCGCAGCTTACCTGCGTCTGGTGCAGTCGTGCAGGAATCATGCGAGCAGCCTCTTCCGTGAGGCACTCATGTCCCCTCTGCTCTGTCTCCACAGAGCTGCCTGCCGGCTGGCAGGCAACATGAAAGCTCCGCCTTTTCCTTCCACAGCACAGCCGGGTATTTTCTCAGGCTGCGCTGGGGGAGGAAGCATGAGGGCCACAGCTCCGGAGGCTCTGCACGGACGGTAAGTGCATGTGGGGCCCCAGAGCAATGTGCGATTGCACATCATTTTTGGCCAAAAACTGAAAATGAAATATTGTGCGATTGGCACCTGCTGGCCCCAGCAGTGTCGTGCAATTGCAAGGACGTCATGTGAAATGCTCCTCGCAATCGTGCGACACTCAGAGGCCCTTTTGCATGACAAATGCAGTGCAAAAAGGGCCATTCAAAACTATGTTACTGTTAAATCCAACTCAACTGTATAATGTGACTGCAGATAAATAGAAATAAATAAATAAGACTTCAATCCAATTGTTAGTCTCAACTGACGTGGACTCATTAAATCATTTGAACTTACCTGAGTGTTGACTTTCCAGGTTCTTACTGATTCAGTGGGTTTCTTTTAGTTTGAATCAACAATTGGATCTACAACCATGTGAATAACCGACCAAATCACCAAAGCCAATTAGCAATGAGTAAAAAAGTAGGAACTTTCCCACAGTGCTCAATCACTGGTGAATCAAGTTCTCAGTAACTTTTTTTCCCCAAAAGTCCTGTTAGCATTATTCAGAGACAGTGTGAACATCTGACTGCAGCTGAGAGTCAGGATCCCTGCTGAGATGATGAAAAATGTCTGCGTTGGTTTCTATTGCACTTCTTCACCAGAGGGAACAGCAGTTAGCCGATCAACAGTGCTATCAGGCTGTACCATGTGCATTAGACTATCACATTCAAAGTGTATAATGTGATAAGAGGTTATTATGATGCACATAATAAGATCTATAATATGAAAAGCATGTTTATTATAACCTGGTGTACTGTCTTGGTTTAATATGATGCACAGCTAATGCAATACCAAGAGAAAACTAAAAGTAAAACAAGATGGCCCCATTCTGTGCTAGTTTGTTTACGTGCATGTAACAGAATTTTAAAAAGAAAAAGTATTGAAAGGCTGCTGGGAAACATTTCTCTTTTTATAAGCCTCAGGTGGGACCAAACAATGTTAGAGTCTCATTAGGACAAAGTATGCTCAAATTATGATGTTCAGGCATTTTGTAAATTGAGGAACCGCTGTAGCAGAGCTTTGAAAGTGTTACCTTTTTAGACTACAGCTCTCACAATCCTTCAGCTAGTATGGCCACTGGACTCCAGGGCCATTTCCGCACTGGCCTGTTATAGCGCAATGATTCCACTTTCAACATCCTCTGGAATCCTGGGGTTTGCAGTTTTGGGAGGGGCCGGCCCCTCCTGAAACTGCAAACCCCAGGATTCCAGAGGATGTTGAAAGTGGAATCACTGCGCTATAACAGGCTAGTGAGGAAATGGCCTCGGTTAAGATACTTCCAGTGTACTACAAAATTAAAGACTTGTCCTTTGAGGAACAGTTCCAAGGTGACTGAATAGCAAAAGATACAGCACCAGCTTTTACACTGACACCTAACTGAGCTTGGGGTATTTGCCATCAGGTTATTGTGTCATTTCAAGCTTGATGGAAAGGGATTATTGTGGGCCAACATTTAGGAGCAGAACTGATGTTCTGTTTGCAGGCCTTGTTCATATTAATTCTAGCACATCCTTCCTACACTCCTGTTTCATGAAGGGAGCTCCGTTGGGCACAGGGCTAGTGGCATGGCCTTGCAGCTCCAGGCATAGAAGGGGCAGTAAGGCCATGCCACGAGCCCTACGTCCAATGTTAAAAAACATCCTGACTCCCAGCATCCATGCATTACGCAGGGACCTCTGCGCTGTGAAGACAATTGACACAGATGGATAGGGATATAGGTTGCCATGTGATCAGCAACTCTGCACAGTTTAAGTTTCTGACCTATACTACCAATAATCACAAAGTGGGGTTAAGCTTAGTGAATAAGTGCTTATATTAAACAAGGTTGTGGGTTGTTTTTGTTTTTTAACTTATTGTCTGCTGTTCACTGAACTTTACACCTTGTAGTACACTTTACTATTTTGTGCTTCAACCAGGAAAGAGCAAAATGGGCCTTCCAGATGTTACTGGACTGTAGCTCCTAACACTCCTTACACTTGGCTACACTAGCAAGGGCTGATGGACATTACACTCCAACAACATCTAGATTGAGATACACCAAGCTGCCCCCTTCACCTCCTGTGGAAGGGAGCTTTCCTTTGCTGGAGCATGCCCCATGGCCATGAGGGGCCAGAGTAGAGCAGGGGGCACTTGGAGAGAATCTGACTGCAATTCTGCAGCTGAAGGAAGGGAGCAAATGTCACCCTCCGAGACCATTAGCAAGTGCATTACCATGTGAACACCTTCTGCCCTTTCCCCATTAAATGACCATATGAGTGCTCTCCTGCACTGGGAAGTGCCTTTTGTGGTAGTGGGTGTTACAAAGAAGTACTACAATCTCCACAAAATTGCATATACTGGCTTAATTTGTGTCATCCATGGGGTTCTGACTAGGCTTGCCAGATCTTAGGGCCTGGCTCTAAATCTCCAGTTTTCGTGGGTCATCTCCGGCTGCGAGACAAGGGTATAAATTCTCCAGTTTTGGGGGCTCAGCATTGGGGAAGAGGAAAGTGCTTGTGCAGCCCGCTGCAATTGTGCAAGGCATAATTGATTTGTCACTGCAACTTGCAAAGCCCCTTTGGGGAGGTCTGCATATTTACTTAGTTAGCTTCCTCCTTCCTTCCGAAGTCATTGTGGTACCGGGCTTCATCCTCTGCTCCTCTCAGCATCCACCTTCTGGACTAGGTGAGAAGGAACAGATGAGAAGGAATAATTTTCTTCATTTCACCATGATCTGTGAGCAGCTCCTTCAGCTAAGATCTCTGTCTTAATTTCCAAACAGCAAAATAGAGGTGTGTGTGTTTGCATCTGTGTTTCAATGACAAGCTATGAGCAACTGTGTTTGGTAATTAATGCATAGCACTTAATGACATAGCCAGGATCCCTAGATCTCAGGTTTTGGCCCACAAACTTCAGGCCCTGAGATTATCCTGAATTGGCAGTCCTAGTTCTGGCCCATGAGAGATACCTTGGCCCACCTCAACTTAGCCCCATAAATTGTACTTTCCTCCTTTCATTTTATTCTGGTGGCTCTAACTAATAAATTCTAAGGTCCCAATTTCTTCACCACTAGTTTTTATTCCTAGTTCATTTGGGGAAAAGACATAAAGGTGCAGTTGTAATGAAATGGCTGTTTATCCAGGCTAATTATCAGTCCTTACCCCACCCCCACCCCTGTTAAGTGCACTGTGGGGAACACCTCCAGCAGTGAAGCACCAAAAGTGGCAAAATTGTGGCTCTCTTTCTCTACCTGCTTTAGGTGGTCCATGCTGCTCTGGAATGCCGTCACAAAGTGTACAAAGTGACTAATTCCAAAGGCTTAGCTATGACAGGCTCACAGTGCCAGGCATTATAGGTGGAGTGCCCTGGGAGATCATGGATGCCATCATGCAGGCAATTTCCCAGGACACCCGCTCGTGATGACTGGCTCTGAGGAAGGACTCCAGGGTTTGGGAAATATAGCCAGCTCTGCGAAGAGCAGCTCACTCCACGCAGCTGGTGCTGCTTTACACAGAATCCTCTCACTCTTTGCCCATTTCTGCCCTACACTGTTACAGTGCTCTTATTCTACTTTCAACCTCCTGTGGAATCCTGGGGTTTGCAGTTGAGGGAGGGGCATTTAGAATTCTCAGCCACAGAGCTCTTGGGCCTCAGGAAACTACAAACCCCAGAATTCCACAGGATGTTGAAAGTGGAACAATGGCGTATCTAGGTTCAACAGCACACAGGGCAAGCATGGAAATTGCACCCCTAGGTGCTGCTTCTCCTGCCACTGCCCCAGGCCAAGGAAGACCCCAGAGGGGATGGGGGCGGGCCAGGTCTGGGCGAGAGGGAGGCTGCTGCCGCCGCCGCCGCCACCTTCATACCAGGCCAGGAACAACACCAGTGGGGGCAGGGAGCAGCGGCAGGGCAGGCCCAGATTGGCCGGGGGGGTTCAGTCTCTTTGCACTCTCTGACATTGGCACCCAGGGCACGCACCTCAGTTGCCCCACCCTGGATACATCTCTGAAGTTGAATAATAGCACTATAACAGTGTAGTGCAGAAATGGCCTCTGTCTCATTCTCTGAAGTGAAATAAAGGATGCAGGTGGGGGGGCAATAGGAGTGGTGACAATGAGGGATGATCCATGGTGGTGGCAGTGCTGCAGTGGGAATCAGCAGTGGCAGTAGCTATGCTTCTCAGGCAGTGACAGATCTTAGCCCCCTTCTGTTCTGAAGGGCAGAATTGACTGAAGCTAATGCAGTTAAAAGCAGATGCATTAATGGATTCTATAATGTGTACCACTAGTGCTGATAATCATGTAGGCCCTCTCTCACTCAGCCCTATAATAGCAGGTCAGAACAGCCACACTATAAACGAGCGCTGTGTTGGTCAATTTTGCAGAAATAGACCCACAAAAATGATCTTGGCATAACTAGATCCATTCCCACTTACACCACTCTACTACCACCCCAGATTTTGACAACCAATGGGAAGTTTCACGTGAACAAAATGAATGTCCTTTTTTACAATCATATTCCAAAAAGCTTCTACAGGGTTCATGTTTAATGCCTCCACTGGAAAAAGAAACAGCACATTTGTGTTATTGCTTTGAGTGACAATTAAACCATGATGACTGCACATCTATACACGTCTGTTGAGAGGGAAGCCACATTATTAGTGCTTACTCCCAGTTAAGTGGCCGTAGGAGCATTGCTGGAGTTACAGAAATGAGACTAATAGTTCCAAGTAATAAACTAGAGCTTTGAAAAAGAATGAAGAGGTTGTGGATTTGATTTTTAAATGTTTCTGCTTTGAAACATCTTGAGAAGATATTAAAATGCCTTTTGCCTAAAGCACAAAAGTTCCAGAGAAAGGTTCATCTTTGTAAGATAAAAAAAAAGTCTAGTGAAACAGATAGCACAACAGAAAAAAACATTTTCTCTAGTTTGTGAAAGATATAGAGTTGCCTCTTCTAAGATGGCACCTGCTGCTTATGTCAGCTAGTCAATGGGGGTGTGTTCCCTAAAAGGCATGTTTAGGGTTGAATCGTAAATACACTGACTTGAGTGTTGTGTTAGCATATAAATCCTCTAATTAAATAAGTAAATCAATAAGTGTTGAAGATTAGATAAGAATTTTAATGTTAAAGACAGGGTCTTTGTCCTCTTTCTGTGTCTTGTGGGAATATCAAAATGTGAAAAACTAAGTGACAGAGGCATTAATCAGCATTTAGCTGGAGCATTTCATACAACAATACAATAAAAGTCGTTTTAAAAAATTATCCAGACTCAGGTTCCATGTCAAAGTCTTGCTCCCAAGGGTATCAACAAGAAATTGCTTGAATGTTGTTACTCACAACACAACTGTTCCATCAGACTCTTGAACAGCTTCCATTGAATTGGAACCACTGTTGCTTGAGGGTGCCCTTTCCATTTTGACCTGGGGAAAATCATGCAAAATTAATCAGTGTTGCTTATAAATCATCACACAAAACTAGATGGCATTCCATATGGATTGCGATATTTTTGTGTTTACTGTGCTTGTTCTTAATTGCTGTAAAAATCTGCCCCAGTTTGCTCTCCATTCTTCATCCTAAATCATAAAACACATATGAGCAATTATACCAGATGGTTCATTCCAATTTGTTTTGTATTGTTTTGGCAACATCCTGTTTTTTGACACTGCCAGAATTGGGTGGGAGAAGTGGGAGAATCTACATTGGTTTCCAGTTAATACAAATATGTTACAAAGAGAGAGACAGAGACAGAGAGAGAGTAACTAATACATTCACTGTTCACAAATGGAAAAGGAAATGAAGAACTTCCTGTATCAACCAGGGGAAACTATTCTTGCAGAACGGAAGTTATGTTTATGTTTCAAGTGTGATTATACATACTCAAAATCCTAAGAAAGAAAGATAATGGAGGATTTTCAGAGCTTGGAAAAGTTCCTTTTTGGACTATAACTCCCACACTGTCTATGCTGGCATAAATAGTAGTTGTGTTGGCTTGAGAATTTGGGAAGCTGTTGTCCAATAATCCCTTCCCATTTCTGGGAATTTTAAACACATTGCAGTGATATATTTAAGTCTTTTTCATCCAGATCTCAAGTCAAGTCTCAAATCCCTACCTTCAAGTCTCAAGTTGAGTCTCAGATCCTTGCAAGATAATTCAAGTCAAGTCTCAAATCTGGGAGCCAATTTTAACAGCAAAAAAGGAAGTGTGGGTTATGAGCAAGCAAGATTGGAAGGAAGTCTTCAGCCATTGAAGAACAGGCAGGCCCTCCAGGAAGAAACTGTGCCGCACTCTGTCATGGCTGGCAACGAGGCCCTGCATTTCCCGTTTACACCCAAGCAGGCAGGACTGGAACAAAGCCTTCAGTAATCAAAACATAGGTAGCTCTACACCTAGCCCTTTCCTCTTCCCCCACCCCACTGTGTTCCCACCATCTGCCCCCCTGCAATTATCTGGGTCCTCTGAGTGAGACTCCCAGATCTCACCTCACCCCACTCTGATGCTGAGACCACTCCATGCCCACACTCACCAAAAGAAGAAGAAGAAGAAGAAGAAGAAGAAAAAGCAAAGCTCCAAACTAGTGTTTTCCCCTCTTCAATCTTCCCGTGCTTTTGCTTTCCTATAAACGGCTTCTCAAAAAGCACGAGAGACAAGGGAGAGGCAGGGATAAGGAGCATGTGCAGGTCTCACTGAGTCATCAACATGAAGTTCCCTGACTGCTGATTGTGAAAAGGCTGGGAGAAGTGGGACTACCAAAGGTAGCAAGTTGGTCACTAAAAATAGACAAGTCACAAGTTGAGTAGAGTCAGTCCATCGTTTATTGCAGAGTTGAATCCAAGTTGAGTAATTGAAGTGGCTTGAAGCCAACTCGAGTTTGAGTCAATCAACTCAAGTCTACATCACTGACACATTGTGAGTGAAAATAATCTATCTGCCCATCACTTGACTACAGTCTCTCATCACCATCTTAAGGGCCAGACCTACCATTAAAGAGAATGTAGTGGCTGCTTCAGACAATAGATTTGTTGCTGTTTGTGTAAGGCAGTGGTTCTCAACCTGTGGGTCCCCAGATGTTCTTGGACTTCAGCTCCCAGAAGCCCCAGCCACTATGGTCAATGCTCAGGGCTTCTGGGAGCTGGAGTCCAAGAACATCTGGGGACCCACAGGTTGAGAACCACTGGTGTAAGGGCACACACAGGCATACACAGAGACACACACATATTGCTTTGTATGCAGTAAAGTGTTTCTTAGTTTTTTCTGTCTCAGGTGCCAAAATAACTTGGCTGGCTTGGATGCTATGCACTTTAACTGAATGGACTGGGAGAAGCACTATCTTTAGGTGCTGCTTCAAGCAGCAAAATGACTTAGGTTGTCCCTGCTCACCTCTGGCCCAATTTAAACAATCTGATGATATGAAATATTCACACAACTTTGGAAAGGAAGGGTCAGTCAGGAAATAACTGTTGGTAATTACAGCATCTGTCATAGAAGAACTGATGGGAAGGAGCCAATGGACAGTATGCCCTAGAAGATGGGGAAAGGGCCACTTTTTATATGATCCTCATAATGCTACATTGTTATAGTCCTATATTCCACTTTAACTGCCATGGCAACAGAGTCTAGTGGGTTTAGTGAAGCCTGGGAGCTTTCTGGCTGAGAATTCCAAAGCCCCCCCAAACTGCAAATCCCAGGATTCCACAGGATGTTGCAGTAGCAGTTACAGGGACATATAGCGCCGTACCAGTAGAGTGTGATAAGGCCCATACAGATATAAATAATATAGTATACTGTATTAGGGTGGTAATGGTGTAAAGACGTCCATGGGAAAGAATCACCAATTTATTCGCCTTATAATCTAAACAAGAGGCTGTGTGTGTGTGTGTGTGTGTGTGTGTGTGTAAGTAGGTATGTGCTTGAAATATATGATAGATCATTTCACCGAGCAATTTATAACACAGGGGAACAACAGAGAGAGAAGTGGAGAAATAGAGCCAAGAGAAAACAAGTTGGGGAAAAAAGGAGTTGCTTCAGTTAAAAATGCTTAGGGTTAATTACATATTTACAGTAGAGTCCTGGATCTAAGGAATTGCATCAAAAGCAATAGTACATGATAGCTGAGATACTGTACTGGGAGACTAAAGCCTTTTTCGCACCTTATCTGGTGCCATTGGCATCGCACAGGGATCGCACAAAAAGCCTCGTCCGGGAGGCACTTGTGTCCCCTCCGCCCCCCCTCTGCCCCAGCTCCATGCTGGCTGGAAGGAAGCGTGGGCGCTCCACCCCTTCCTTCCGCAGTGCAGCTGTGTACTTTTCCAGGCTGTGCTAGGGGAGGAAGCGCGATGGCCGCGCATCCAGAGGCTCCGCACACAAGGTAAGTGCGTGTGGGGCACAGGAGCGACGTGCAATCGGCAATGAGCCAAAAATGATATAATGCACGATCGCCCCCTAAAGGCCTTGGGAGCATCACACAATTGCGAGGATGTCATGTGGAACAGTCCCCACAATCACGCGGTGCTCCCGAGGCCATTTCACAAGAGGACTGGCATGCGAAAAGGACCTTAGCTACAACTTCTCCTGATGCTGCCTTCCAAAATCCTATTTTTGAAGCCTTGCAGCCTCTCCCAGCACAGCCATTTCTGAGACAGAGAGCTGAGAGGTGAGTAAAGACATATCCAGCTCTCTCCTGGTCACAGGGGCTCCTGTTGTGAGTCTGTCTAAGCTGCCTGCCACAGTAAGCCTGCAACTGGGACAGGGAGCTGGACATGTCATTACCACACCACTCTCTACCCCAGAAATGACTGTGTTGGGGAGCTCCAAAGCTCCAAAGGTAGGATTTTGGGGCACTTTAGAGTTACTGCAATTGTGCCACAACCGTGATCATGAATTAGAACAGTTATATTCAAGGGCAGCTGTGTTAACCATGCAGCAAAATACAACAAAATCCAAAACTCACAAATTCGATTCCCCACTCAGCCATGGAAACCCACTGGGTGACCTTGGGTTCATCATACACTCTCAGCCCCCAGAAAACCCCATGATAGGTTTGCTTTAGGATCACCATAAGTCAGAAACGACTTAAAGGCACACCACCACCACAACAACGTAGAGCCTACTATTAAACCTGCACCTACATTCACACCTGCAAATATACCATTTCTTTTTATGGTCACAGCATTTTTATATGAACCTCCTGTTACCCTGTTTACTGGGGGTCCCATGAGGGACTCCAAACGTGCTCAAATATTGGTGGGGAAAATTAGCTCAGAGCACAAGTTAGCAAAACGAGAGGCAGGGCAACGCAGCGGAATCTTTAACCCAGTGTCTACAGGGTCAGGCCAAGCCAAAAAGCACACCAATTGTGAAATAATAACTTTGAATTTTATTAAATACAGGCAAACAGTGTATGCAACACACTCACACAAGTAACTATAGAAAATAAAGGTAGTAGTGGTATAGAGGGATTTTGAGAGGGATTTTGAGAGGGATTGTTGAAGTGGGAGATCCTACACCTGTCCGAACCCCGGGGTAGATCAATGAAGAGGTCCGTAGATGCACAGTCTCGGACGGAGACCGAGGGGAAAGCTCGGCGGATGAAACGGCGGCAAGGCGGGGTGGAAGTTCAGAGTGATCCGAGGAAGCTCTCGGAACTGGGGGCTTTTATAGGGAAAATATGACCGTAGGCTAGTCTGTACTTTGGAAAGAACAATGAGTTTTGAGCACGAGACAATGTCTCTGAAAGGTCAGAATTTAGCATGATTGAGTTAAGTCCAAATCAAAAATGGAATGGCCAGTATGCAGATGCAGCATGCTTGACAGTCAAGCGTCTAGCTCGTCAAGTTCCCTGCTCAGGGCAGGGAGTTCTTTGTATTAGCGTGCATCCTTAATGAGGTGTTTGTCTAGGGAGGTCTCCTAAAGCAAGATCTGGCCGAGTCTGGCTTGCCTAGGTGGAGAAAGGAATGTTCAGCAATTAATGACCATGCCTAGCTCTGTGCTCGTTCGGGGGCCTCACAAACACTTGGCCGAGGATGGCAAAATGGGGCCGAATTGTGATATCAAAACGAGATCTAATATCTTCCGAAGCCAGGCCAGTTTACGGTGATAACACTCCCCTTAGAGGAAAGTACCCTTAGATTTTCACCAAATGTTCTTCTTCTATTAGCTTGCTTTTGGTTCTTTTGTTCCTTTTTTTTCTCTGCTATCTCAGCACCCATTTTACTGTGGATTGTTATATTTTTTTCTTTGTCTCTCTCTACGTTTTGAATTTTTTTTTTCATTTCATAAATACCTTAAATGGAATCAAACATTTGTAAATTAATTTAAACTTACAATATATTATTCCGACATACCCCATAAAATTCAGCCTCTTCTTCTCACCTCCACTAGAAAGTGTTTCAAAGGATATGTGGCTGCGTTTGAGAGCATCTGGCTTCTATGAGGCAACTGGGCACATCTGCCTGAGCACACAAATGATGATAAACCATCCAAAGATGTGACCTACATCCATATCTTCCTATGACTTGAATCAGTGCAATATTACAGATATCTGATATGAGAAGTGCTGCAGTTGGCAAAATTAAAATTATAGCATAAATACCATCTCGGCCATATTAGCAGTTTCAATCAGAGCCACATGTGCTCAAAAATGATAACAGACTTGAAGCTATATAATTCTGAAATACCAGCAAGCATATTAATATTCAACAGCCAGGCTGGTGCGGGGCGGGGGAGGAAGGAGGTTCATGTGGTCAAAGGGAAAGGTTTAATGGCTAGGCACACAGGCAGTCTTATAAGCAGCACACAGTGGAGTTTTTAAATAAAGGACACCGAGAGAATAGAGTAGAAAGATACGTCACAGATCTTTTCTCCACAGCTCAGAATGCTTTCCAGCTGGGCATTACAGGCATCTTCCATCTGCTCCAAAGATCCTTGGTCATGTGATTTGGCAGGCTGTAGCGTTGCTTTTCTTTTTTTCTTTTCATAAAGAGGCTGCACCGTTATTACTCTCTTGGACGCAACTTGTTCAGGCAAGCTTTCCCTTCGATTTATAGCCTCACGCACTGCAGAACAGATAAGCAAGAGGGTAATGTTGTCATGTGAGGAAAAGCAGCTGAGCTGGGGGCCTTTCTTCCATGTTATTAAGCCTAGAGAGGCCCGGTGGAGGCAATGTTTACATACTAGCAAGGCTAACTAGATGCATTCAGGGCAAGGTGGGATTGAGGGGAGGGGATAGATTTGTCCACGTCCAAGGCCAGCCAGATTATCTTGGCATAAAAGGAAAAAAGCTCACAGAACACCTCACACCAAATCCCGAAAGTGAAAATATAACATTCAAATGACAATTGAAACATTACTTCATAGACTAAAACTCTCAGAGTCTTTCAGTTGTAATTCAAAAAAGTAACTTTTGGATGTTTTCCTTTCACCAACTGAGCACAATTTTCTTGCTGTGCTTAAAGCCCTGACCACTTCCTTTGAAGAACTCTTGGCCAATATGGTTCCACTGCCATTTTGTACTTTTGCTGAAGGTACTGTTCTTCAGGCATTTCTGCACTAGACTTTTATAGCGCTATGATTCCCCTTGAAACATCCCACGGAATCCTGGGGTTTGCAGTTTTGGGAGGGGCCAATTGGCCCCTCCGAAAACTGCAAACCCCAGGATTCCGTGGGATGTTTCAAGGGGAATCATAGCGCTATAAAAGTCTAGTGTAGAAATGGCCTTCTTGTGAAGATAGGGACACACTATCAAAGGCATTCCTTCCCTGCTGACTTCCTGGGGCCTTGCCAATGCCATCATCTTCCTATGTCACTAGTACTGCTGCTACTTAGATCCACTGTACATACATTCTTAAGGGCCTAAATACCCTAAAGGCACCAGATCCTGTCTGATCTTGGAAGCTGAGCAGGGTCAGCCCTGGTTAGTACTTGGATGGGAGACCACTGACAAATACCAGTTGCTGTAGGCTATATTTCTGAGGAAGGAACTAAGAAACTACCTCTGAGTATTCCTTAACTAAGAAAACCCTATGAAATTCATGGCATTGCCATGAAGGCATGTGCATGCACACCAATTTTAAACCTACTTTAAATGAAAAGAGAGTAAAGGACAAGCCTTATGTTATACAAACACCTCATAAAGGAGACTTACAGCCTTTGGAGAGGGTTGTGTTTAGTAATGGCGAAGGCGGAATTACTCCTGTTTGTGCTGTTTTCTGTTCCAAGTTACCTCCGAGTGGAGATTATTTAAATCTATGTGCATCCATGAGGTTACAGAGTTCAGTGGTGCTATTCTCAGTAAAAATACAAAGGGCTTGAAATGAAATAACGTATTCCAGATTTATGCAGGTTGTTTCAGATTTCACTTAGATACTGTACTACTCCCCCCACAAAACTTTTTTAAGATATTATGTCGTTTTTGAAAACCCAGTCACTTATACTTTGCTGAGGAGATAATCTTTGCTATCTAGTATGCTCCGGCGCTTTTAAATGTTAAGATGGCTTGTTAACAAATAGCATGTCAGCTTTCCTCATTCCATAAAATTCATAAACCTCCTGACTGGCTTGGTATCATTTATGCTGATCGTGATTCAATGTGAAAAGCATCTCTAAAGGAAACATCGTTTGCAAATGAATCACTCTAGAAACATTAGCTTTACTTAGTGAACCAGGCTGTCATTTGCATATTGATAGTAAGAGACAATCAGATCTTACTTCATGGTAAATTAACATAGTACTACCCAGAGTTAAATAAAACATCATTTGTAATGTGTTACTTGGTTGGAGGGTGAAGAGCGAGAATATTACATTTTTTTATAACTAATGCAACCAGGAACATCACTACTTTTTGGTGAAATTAGTAGCAGTTACTCAGTATTCCTAAAACATTTCTTTGGCCATTTTCATATTTTTAAGTGTATTTTCTTTAAAAATGAAGACGTGTCTGAAAAGAAGACCCTGTTGTCAGTGTTCAAAGTAATCTATTACTAATCTGTTACCCTTTAAATGACAAGTAATATGTAATGACAGTAAGCCACTAAAACAAATTGTGTAACAATTAATGAAATACTTTTCTAAAAATAGTATTGTAACCTTTGATACTAATGAAACAGGTAGAGTCTGAGCACCAAACAGCATTTTGAAAGAAATGTAGACATACAAGAGCAAATTAGCTGCTTGTCCCTGGTACAACTCCTATAGCTTATAGATGATGACTCCTTTTATCATAGCCGCTTCAATGTAGATCCATCAGGTTGCTTTTCAAAAACAGTGCAGGAAATTGTTGTTCTTGGATGTACACACTGAACAACATCTCATTGGTTCCTCTTGGTCACTCCAGCAAGGGGAAAGAGGAAAGTGGGAAAAGGCGAGGAATAAAACCTAGGGGTGGGAAGACAATTTCTTTTCCAGGTTGCCTAGTTAATAATACTGCCAGAAGCCTGAGTACACTTTTCCTATCCTAAGGGAGCTTTTTTCCCCTCTTTTACTAAAAAAAATCAAATACACATACAAATTTTGGATTATACAATGTTAAGTTCAAACATCACTTCTTCCTCATAAGACAGATTTTCAACACCTCAACATTCTTGATTTGCAGAATCTTAATTTAATAAGTTGTGATGGGGGAGAACTGTTAGTGGATCAGAAGTGGCAATAAAAAAATACCCAAAATCCATTCTCTCTTCATAACATAATTTCATTTTAATGATTGCACATGTCAAGTTCAGTTTATGATGGTTTTAAGGATGTAGTCCAATGTTTTTTCCTCTCAAAGTAACAATTTCAGGAGAAGCAAAGTAATGTAATGAGTCCAACATAGCTACTAACTGCAGTTTGGCCTCCACCATGTTTTTGAAAATCACATGCAAATAGTGGTAATTACATGCATTCAGCATATGCAAAACAGCTATGTATCTCCCCCAGGGGCTTTTGATATCTATCCAGCAGCTCAGACATGTCCAGAGCATCATAATGGATAAAAAATTGAACACGAGTGTGGGCTACCAATGGGATGCTATAGCAAGTGCCACTCAAGCCCTGATATAATGAATTCACACTCAATATCTATACAAAATTAGCTCAAGTTGGACTACAGCCAAACTCAAATTATGTATATAGCTATTATTCTGAAAAGGCAGTTTGGTTTTTTTCTCTCCAGTGGTGGAGGATGGGAGTTTGTAGAAGAGTTACCTTAGAAAAAGAAGACAAAGTTTGTCCTACTTTACACATTGTAATTTAAGCTGCATGATTGTTTTATTTTTTTGTAATGTTTAGGTGCTTGTTTGTGCAGGGCCTCAACCAAGAAGAACACTGGAGGATCTTTTAAGTGAAAGTAGAAATGGCAGTGCTAATTGGTGTGCTACTTCTATGACGATCCTTGCCCCATACTTGAAGGCTGAAAGAGTTGGGCTGTCATAGCTGAAATGTTTGTTTGTTTGTTTGTTTGTTTGTTTGTTTGTTTTAACAAGTGAGTAGCTCACATTTGTAATACAGAATGAAATAGATTTACTGCTGAGAAAATGTGCATAGGAACTGATGGTTAATGCATCCACCATCCAATCATTTTGGGCGTAAATGATTACACTCTAGACCAGTAGCTTTTTTGAAGCTCTCAGTGCCTTCAGCTTCATTAAGTAGCCTGTTCATTAAGGCAGATGCTATCCCATCAAAACTGAACCCCTTTTCATCAGGAGAAGCAACAGCTGGTCTCTGGACCATTGTTAAAGCACTTTATTCATTTCCAGGTACATTCCAGGTACCGTCCAGATGATTCCAGGGCACATCACCATGGCTAATCAGTGATGGAGAAGTGACCTGTTCATCCCCCTGCATACTCAAGGCAAAGGTGTGAAAGAAGGAGACAGAGGATACTTGCTTCCGAAAATCATTTGAAACGTTTATGCTGGCACAACTGTTACACCAGCATAAGACCCCAATAGGACTTCAGCTAGATGGAGTTGATCAACATGACTTCAGCATGGAAAATAAGATCACTCTGTTTTGGGATAGCTCACAGGCAGGATACTTTTGGGCTACACTGATCCTTTCCAATTCACATGACTGGCCCTAGTTCATATCTATAGCTGTAGACAGTATTGCAGTAGTGTGATGGTGGAGCAGATCAGGATGAGCCCAAGACATTTTCCTTCTGCAAGCAAAGGACAAGATGCCCCCCACCCTTTAAATTCCACATTAAATATTAAGGAAAATGTGTGTTTCCTATGATCAGAACGTTTCCCCTCTAGCAATACAATTTCTTCAGATTTTGTACCTTAGCAATCAGATTTGCAAGACTATTTTTTTCTTTCTAGTCACAAAATAATGCATGTTAATTTACAAACTATGGCTTGAGAAAAAGCACATGCTTTGACAAATAGACATCTTTCACTACTTCTAAATATGTACTAAGTATATTGTCTAGTTTTATCCACAGGAACATTGACTAGATTAGCAGCACTGATAACAAGATCTGCTAAAAGAAAGGATAATGGCCCAGAGAAACAGAAGGAAAGATTTGAAAGGCTGCCACTGCTGTCCCTGCATCTGCTGTTTGAGGTAGTTACCTTGCTTAGTGGTAGAACTGGCCCCAAACACCACAAAGCACATTTTCACTACCAAAGCTTAGAAACGTTGCTCCTTTGGACTACAGCTTCCAAAATCCTCTAATCAGTACAGCCAATAACCACACTTGTTGCTGGATCTTAAGTGTTGTACCCCAAAAGTTAACTTTTCCAGTCTCTGCTCTCTACCAGGAAGATAATCTGCAAGGTGGGTTGGTCTCTCTAGTGGAGGCTTTTAAAAATGGAAGAATTAGCTATCTGCATGGTGGGATGGAATTTCTGCTGTTTTTCTACAACATGATTATAGTACCAGGGCCCTTTTCGCATATCTTTTTTTTTGCGCAAGAGCCCCTTGAGCCTCTCGTGAGTGGGCGCGTCGCTCCGTACGACGCACCCCCACTCGCGCGACGCTCATGAGGCTCAAGTGGGGCAAGCGCGCATTTTTTTATTTTTGGCTCTAAGCCGAAAATAATGCGCACTCGTGCAATGCTCGCGGCAGCCTCGCGCACTTACCTGCGTGCGGTGCATCATCCCAGGCGAGCGGGTCACACTTCCTCCCCCAGCGCAGCCTACAGCTCCCAGACTGCGCTGCGGAAGGAAGGGGCGGGGCGTGAAAGTGAAGGTCGCGCTACCAGGAAGCGACCTGCGGTACGAAGGAGCAGGGAAGCGGCAGCGTTTCGAATGAGGCTTCTCACGCAAGCCACCCTCCCCCATTGAGCAAACGGGTAAGATGCGAAAAGGGCCCATGTTCAGCTGAATGTATGGTGCAGGGCAACATTTGAAAAACACACAAAAAGTGTGCTTGAAATTACTTCTTTTCAGCTCACTTTGGTTAAAAGGGAAAATGTGTATTGCCAACCTCTGTTGAGCAGATCTCTGCTTTGTTGAGCAATCAGATTTCACTATATATTGATCTAATTCTCTTCAGTCTACTGTTATCCCTGTTTGCTAGCCCGACTTTGGAAGCTATTAGATATCCTTTTTGATATCACAATTCGGCCCCATTATGCCACCCTCGGCCAAGTGTTTGTGAGGCCCCCGGACAAGCACAGAGCTAGGCATGGCTGTTGATTGCTGAACATTCCTTTCTCCACCCAGGCAGGCCAGACTCAGCCAGATCTTCACTTTAGGAGACCTCCCTAGACAAACGCCTCATTAAGGATGCACACTAATACAAAGAACTCCACGCCCCGAGCAGGTAACTTGATGAGGAAGACACTTAACTGTCAAGCGCGCTGCATCTGCATACTGGCCATTCCATTTTCGATTTGGACTTAACTCAATCATGCTAAATTCTGACCTTTCGGAGACATTGTCTTGCTCCCAAACCTCATTGTTCTTCCCCAAGTACAGACTAGCCTATGGTCATATCTTCCCTATAAAAAACCCTGATTCCAAGACCTTCCTTGGATCGCTCCGAACTACCATCCAGCCTTGCTGCCGCTTCATCCGGCGAGCTTTCCCCTCAGTCTCACTCTGAGACTGCGCACCTACGGACCTCTGCAGTGATCTACCCCGGGCTTTGGACAGGTTTAGTATCACCCATTCAACAATCCCTCTTAAAATTCCTCTATACCGCTACCACCTTTATTTTCTATAGTTACTTGTGTGAGTGTGTTGCATACACTGTCTGCTTGTAGTTAATAAAATCACAGTTATTATTTCATATTTGGTGTGCTTCTTGGCTTGGCCTGACCCCGTAGAAGCTGGGTTTAAAGATTCCGCTGCGTTGCCCTGCCTCTCGTAGTGCTAACTTGTGCTCTGAGCTAATTTTCCCCACCAATAGTTGAGCACGTTTGGAGTCCCTTGCGGGACCCCCAGTAAACAGGGCAACACTACTCTTACTTGACAAGTTGTTTTCTCTGGGCATTCTGGGGACACTGCCATGGTTGAAAAGCTTAGGCTGCATTGTTATAATATATGTCTTTACTATGTGCACACAGCATTAATGAACACCATTTAAGCAAGCTCTCAAGAATCAAGAACTTTGCATGGAGTGTTTTCATAGGCCTTGAGCACCACTCTCTTGTGGTGTGCCAATATCATTTTATCTTCACTCAACATCTAGCAACTGCACTTAACCTATGCTCCTTTTTCTGTGCTGTAGGTAGGAAGTTTTCAACAATGTTGTAAAATTTTCATTACCTGACAAAGCTAACAGTCACACGAGTAATAACAGAGTCATGTATTAGCAGGCAGTGAGCAGTCTCAGCCACTTCTTCAGCAGAGGAAGCTTCCATTCAGCTTTTTCCTCTTTTTTAACAGAGAAGGAACTCTCTTTGCAAATAAAAATGATATTATCCAGAGGTGAGTGATAGCATACAGGGTGATATTATACAGGGTGAGTGATAGCAGGGCAAATGTCACAATATAATTTTTTTTTGTTTCAGTTTGTACTTGGAACCCTTAGCATAGTCCATTAGACACAATTCCAGGATCAATGGATTTGTGCACATCAGTTTAGAATTCACCTCCACCTCTTAGCTGAATGATAATATTTACAATAGAAATATTTGTTACCATCCAGATTCGGCCCTTAAGTGCACCTGAGGTTCCTTTAACACGGTGATTCCCTACATGGGGTACAAATGAGGACATTAGGGATACACAAAAAAACCCAAATAATGATGGAAAAGCATAAAGTACAAGCCATTCTTGGAGGACATCACAACTTGATGTAGTTCTTGATTGCCTATAGCATTAGCGTTGCTTTCTCAGAACCTTAAGAGTGGAGAGGAAATCATAGAGATAAAAAGAAGAGCGACACCATTGGCCCACAACTTGGAGTCTTTCTCACATGCATATGCACACACAGCCTTCTATTCGAGTTGCTGTGACCCACACCCTGCCCATACTAGGTGGCTCTCAAGCCTTGCGTACACACAATCTACTCTCCCATTTCCTTGTGCCCTTCTCCACGAAGCAAGAGCTCGTCCAGCGGACACATCCAGTTCTACCCTGAATCCATCTGAGGGAGGGATGTGCAGCACTAGTCATTTCTCCCTATGCCTTTGGCAGGAAGCATACCAGATCCTGAGACTGCAGAGAGTGTCTAGATAGATAATGAGGAATGATGGGATAGAAAAGCCTGGGCAGGGTGGCTGGCCCGACACCATGTCTTTCCTTCCAAGGGTGTGGAGACATCTCCTCAGAGTTCACAGAAGCTTTCTGATGGGGCTTTTTTTCTCCACAAAGAAAGGAAATGGTGGCAGAATGGAGGTTCAATTTATGGAATTAGGCTGCCAAGGGTACACATGTGAAAAAAGATTGGGAAGCACTGCCTTAATATAAGAAACATTAATTGAGGCTAACCAAGTATCCAACCACCAATTTATACCTATCACATTACACTGTTATAGTGCCATTATTCTATTATAACTGCAATGGAAACATCCTGTGGAATTCTGGGGTTTGTAGTTTAGCGTGGCCTAAGAGCTCTCTGGTTGAGAATTCTAAATGCGCCTAACTAAATTGCAAATCCCAGAATTCCATAGGATGTTGTCATGGCAGTTAAAAGTGGAATAATAATACTATAATAGTGTAGTGTGATAGAGCACTAATTCTGTTATCTATAAATAAATGACATGCAATGTTTACAGCAAGAATGGAATAGAGAATTATAATATCTAATTCTGACCAATCAATGGCCATCAGCTTTAACATGTGTAATTACTATGGCTATAGACCTCCAACTACATCTTATACAGCAGAAATTGCTCTTTGAGTGTATTGGTTGTCACAAAGTCTAATCAAGAAGAGGCTTTCTAAATCAGCAAATTATTGGAGAGACAATACTGCTAATGCATCCTTAACACATATGTCTTAGAGTTATCTCATAGCAGCTACATTTTGGGAGGAAGTAATTACAAGAGTAAATTTGGTTTTGGAAAATGCCTTGATATTCAAGGATGTGCATGCTCCTTTGAATTTTTTATCTATTTCTTTGAAATTAACAAATGGCCAATGGAAAGTGGATTTTTCATCCCCTTTACTTCTTCACTGGAAAGATATTTTTTTCTCTACTTGAAATTCAATGAATAGAACATCTAACAACACTTGCAAGATTTGAAAGAATGACGTTTAGACGAAATTTACAAATGGACATATTAGGACATTTGATCAGCTTTTATAGAAACTTATGACTAGTGATCAATTTTCCTCCTTTCACATTTTTATATTCCTGTTTTTGTTACGCTGGAACGTTCCTCTTTTGCATATGAATAAATTCAAAAATCTAAAAAACCAAAAACATAGTTTATAGGCAGTGGCTGTCCTCCTGCAATTAATGACCACCACTGAGGACTTAATACACTCCTTTGCTCTTTGGTTTTGTGCAAGGCAGGATCTGAGGACATGGAAATTCACCGTCAAACCCTACTTTGTAAGGAGGCCAACACATCTAACTCCTTTGCCATATCAGGTTATGACTATCAAGAAATAGGACAAATAGATCACTGATTCAAGCAAATGTATTCAGAGGTAGCTGTGTCTGTCATGAAGCACAATACAATAAAATTCCAAATCCAGAAAGTAGCGACACTTTTATTGGGACAACTACAAAGTGTAAAATACATCATGCAAGCTTTCGAAGCTCCACTGGCTTTTTCATCAGGGAAAAGATGTGAAAAATCATACAGGAGAGGAAAGGTGCAGATGCTATATAGAGAGAGAGAGAGTCACAGGCCTATATTTTGTCTTAGATATCACTCTGTTGTCCAGTGTTACCAGGCCGTACACCTCTGCTCTTTGGTATGGTTTAATTGGCAAAATATGATTTAATTTGTAAAATATATTAATTGCCATTGATATAAAATGTACCCTGAGGTGCATGTAAGGCCAAGCTGGAAGAGAGGAAGATGCTGGCCAAACACATGCACTGCAAAGTACGTCAGAAACCCCCTCTAGGCATAGCCAGGTCATAGTCAAGAAATCACCAGGTAACTCCAGAGATAACAAGCTTAAGCTAAGCTGCAACGACTCTGCTGTCAAGACAATCGTGAGGGGGAAGTTCCCACCAAACCACTGATTGTTTCAGATCCACTGGCCTGAGCATTTCCCCCATTATCCACACACCTGACCACCATTACAGAGCTGTCATGACAGCCATTAACTCTTTGTCACCTAACACTAAGAACGTTAACCCCTCATTGTTCACTCTGCGAACTCCACTGTTTACTTGGTCAGAGAGTCACTCACACCCATGTTCTCCAAGTAGAAATTGGGTATAAAACCCTCCAGTTTTGAGCAGTCAGATATAGTATCTCACTTGCTGGATGCCATGCTTTCACTTTGATTTCTGAATGAGTAGCATCCTTAGGCATGAGTTTAAGCCACATTGTTGTTTCTTTGCTGCTCCCCGGATCGGCAAATATCACTCCCATCATCCTTAAATTTCACCATCAACAATTTTCTTCCCTTTCTCCTTCAGCTAGCCTTGTGTTATTTGTTAGTGCTTGTGTCTTGTGTGTGATTGTTAATTCCCCCAATAAAACACGGTTTTAGTTTACCTTTTTGAATCTCTGGGTGTTTCTTCCTTGCAGAGACCCTGTAGACATTGGTAAAAAGATCTCGTTAGGTTACTCGCCCCTCTCGTAGAACTCCTAATTTGAGCTAACAATTTTCCACTTTTGAACGGAGGTACTGGCATTGTGGGTGGACCCTTGAGTCACCCATATTTTGCAGTAACATCAGTTAAGATGGTATTGAAGGATCTCAACGAAGGCAGAGGCCACTTCCCTTCTAGGCCATGTGAGGACTAGGGACAAAGGGCTAAAAGGTATATAATAAAATTTCAGTTCTGTTAGCAACAGAAAAGTAATTTCCCTAGAGATCCAGCTGTCCCTATCCTGTGAAGAACTCACTGCTCCTTTCTTAGGCAGAGAACACCGAGTTTCTCAAGGAGTCTCTATACTGTTACATCTGGACAAACGTTTAGGTGCTGTATAGGTAAAATTTGCCAATGAAAAAGTTTGTCCAAAATTTGTCCAATGAAAAGGTTTTACATCTCTTGAAGGTTTTGTTATTGTGTGCCTTCAAGTCAATCACAACTTATGACAATCCTAAGGCACTGGAGGAAGTACCAGGCATTTGGCTCCCTCTTGTTTTAAGGTTTCCGTGTTGTGGCTAAACTGGGAATCTTCAGACTGGGTGTCTTCTTTTTTGGTTCAAACAAAAGATTCAAGGTAGTTAACAGCGTCATGCTTCCTCAGGCAGTTGGCATGGTCCAACACAAGTGCTGTTGCTTGACCTGCCCACCCACCTGGTTCTCTGGCTGCTGGCTTATCTTGAAGCAGCAGCTGGGAAGCTGCCTGTCATTTTGATTTTTCACAGCATCCCAAAGTGGCCAATACATATTTACGGAGATTAAAATGTCAGCCAGTTTCCCAAATTCAGCAGCAGGTGCTGCTGCCACCAGTAGGTTGACTCAAAACTTGGGGCAAGGGAGGGAAATTGTGGCCCTCTAGGTGCTGTTGGTTACAATTTGCCTCCCTTGCCTAAAGTTTTGGGTCAACCTGGTGGGGGTGGGGGGGCCGCAGCAGCAGCTGAGTCTAGGAAGCTGCCCAATATTTTATATGCATTGGCCTCTAAGTGCTCTAGGTGCTGTAGGCCTCTAGGTGTGGTGTAGTGGTTTGAGCATTGGACTACGAGCCTGAAGACCAGGGTTTGATTCCCCACTCGGCCATGGAAACCCACTGGGCAACCTTGGGCAAGTCACACACTCTCAACCCCAGAAAAACTTGTGATAGGTTTGCCTTAGAGTTGCCATAAGTCAGAAATGACCTGAAGGCACACAACAACAAGGTGCTGTTGGACTGCATCTCCCATCATGACTCACTGGCCATTTCTGCACGAGGAAAGAGAATCGCTCTGTGCCATTACTTACCGGATCTTCTGGGCACGGTGTCCCTTAAGCCCTTCCACAGGGCTCCTCCGTCTTGTCCAGGGTGAATTGGAGCAGTGTGAGGTCTTTGATCCGCACTGCTCCGGCTTCCAAAATGGCAGCTTCCGGTTGTTTGTGGGTCCCGACCAACTGCTGAAGCTTGCCACGCCTAAAGCCCACCCTCCGCAGATCGCAGGCTCACATTGGTGCAAGCCTGCAAATCTGCACAAGGGAGCAGGAACGCAATGGCACGCTCCGAAAAATTAAAGAACAGTTTTCTACCATTCTTTAAAAAGTGCGCTGGAGGACCAGTTGGGGGTGTTTCAGAGCGGACTGAGGCGCGGATCTCAGGTAAGTAGTCCGGACTAATCCGCTCCAAGGTGCAGACGACCTCCATGAGAGGGCACACTGGGCCGTTTTAATTCCCTCGTGCGAAAATGGCCACAGTTAGCTATGCTGGCTACAGCTGCTGGAAAGTGCAGTCCAACAATATCTGAAGGGCCACATAACTCCCATACCTGATTTAGGAACTGGAGCAAGAGTCAACTAGCACAGCTAAGAGCTGGCATCAGTGTAACCAGCCACAGTCCTGTTGAGAGGTGTGGCAGTGGTGTAGCTTGGTGCAAATTGGATAGGGGCAGGGGGCAGAGGTGTGAGGGCGGGGCTACAGCACACATGGGTGTGGTTATGTCATGCAAGGGCATGGCTATGACATGTGTGGGCGTGGCTAAAGTGCACATGAGAGAGGCTATGGCACACATGGGCGGGGTTACAGCACATGTGGGCAGGGCTACAGGGCACAGGGGAGGAGCTACCACGTGTGGGGTGGGACTATGGTGCGCAAGGAGGCAGGCAAGGAGCAGCGGCGCCCCCAAAAAATGCCGCCCAGCGCACACTGCCACCCTCACCCTCCCTACACAACTGAGGTGTGGGTGTAGACAGTAGCCAAGTAGCAGGAGTAAAATGACTGTGAGTGCTATAACAATGGGGTCAGTAGCTAAACTTGTCTGGCACTCCCAAAGGTCCTTGGGAGCTAATAGGACAGATTTCTCCACCATCCTCCACTACACCCTGTTCCAAAAAGTGCTGTAAGTTGGCATGATGGACTGTTATGTTGGCATAATGCACCAACTATTCCAACCTTTGTCCTTAGGACTCCAGCCCTTGGGTCTGAGATACAAGAAGATTCTGGGTTAGTTCTGGTGTAGCTGACTAACATGGAAACTGTTTAGTCTCTGGAAATTGATCACTGGGAATGGCAGGCTTGATAAGGTCATTTCCTGCCTAAAATAATGCTGATTTTGTGTGCTGCCAAAGGCAAAGGTTCTTTTGTGGATTCAGAGGCAATATGCACACAAGTGCTTCAAAGTTCACAGAGTTTTATTGTAAAGTAAGCAGAATAGCATTAAGGAAAAAACAAACCAAGCAAGCTTACTTCCCTAATCAGTTGTTGGGAACTCCTGGAACAACAACAGGGATATCTCAGCCCACGGCTGGTTATGCAGCACCTTTCTGTGCTCAGTCTGTGTTGAAGTTCAGCTTGGGCAGAACAACGAGGTCTTTTATACCCTGGCATCTAAAGTGCTACCTGCTACTCAAGACAGCAACGTAAATAATAACAACTGTTTTTCTAAGGAGTTATCAGAGGCCAATCTGAGTGATCATGATATTCTCCTGCATTCCAAGGCCATGCCATCTTGACCAACAGCTAACCTTGACATACAAGCAAATGAACCTTAAGGGAAACGTACATTTCAAGGTTTTCCAGGAGACATGGAAAATGGAAGGAGCAATTGTGACACGCCATACCGATCTCCTCAATACACAATGGTTTTCTGACAGTTCTCCCTTACACTTTGTAGAAATGTATCTGTGTACTTCTGTATACTCCAATGTTGATGTGGTACCCAAATATGCCAATAAAGAGTAGGGAGTGGTAAGAAAGATTTGTGAAGTAAAGTGATTCCAAAATTGTGAAGATCTATCATTTACAACTTTAAAAAAAAATACCAATCAAACAGAAAGCAACTGGTATTTCATGAACTTAGCATCTGTGGTACTTAAGGAATGGAATTTGCAACCTTTGCCCTCAGTCTCTGTGTGTGATCATTTGAATATCTGTTAAAAGACTACAGGGATGTGAATTTTCATGAATCTCATCTCATGGTTAAGCATTAAAAATGTAACCATTTTTTCTGCATAGAAAAATACATTTCTGTGCAGAAAATGATTTTAGCAAACCCCCATGTGTGTTTTTCATGCAGAGTAATGTCTAAGAAACCCTTATGAAACACATGGGGTCATTATAAGTCAACAAGAGGCTTGGGACCACATATACACACACAAAGGCTTAATTCTGATTCTCTTGATGCCTATAGAGTTGGATACTGTGATCATTTCCCCTTCTGTCTCATCTTAGCAAATGGAGACATACGTGACTTCCTGCTACAAAGATACCACCGGCTTCTGGGTTGAAGGTGTCCATATTCCATCAAGTACAATCTGGATGTCTGGCAACTTTGCAATTGGTCTTGAGGGAGAAGAAATCAAAGTGGAAGAGGGAGCAGCAAGGGAGCCCTGACGACCAAGCACAGTGCTGCTCGCTTGACTTGCTTTTAAAGACACTTTTGTGATGCAGATCACAGCAAAGCAGTTATTCAAGTAGCGCCAAAGATGGATATGAGCAGTGATTTTCAGAGCCTGGGGGAGGAGGAAGAGGAGGAGGAAAACAAAGGCAAATTTTCAAAAACAAAACAAGGGGCCTTCTTCCCTGTTCCATTTTGCTGTGACATTAATGGGAATTTTGCCACTCACTTCAATGTGAGGTAAGACTCCCACGTACCAATCTTGAAATGTATTTTGAGTGAATCTTTTTGATCAAAGAGACATTTGATATGGCAAAGGGAAAGAAGAGAAGGAAGGAGGCAGTCGGTCTTTAATATGCCCAATGGAAACAATCTTTTTCTTTGGAGACACACTCTCTCTCTCTCTCTCTCAATCTGGCTATGTTACAGTCCTCCCAATCTATGCACGTTCATTCACTTTTCCTATCCACTGAGCATGAACAATTCTACATCTGAGCCTGGCTGCATTCCCCTCCTTGAATCCTCTAGCAGTTTCCATACAAAGGAAAATCTCCTACTATAAATGGTTTTTAAAAATGATCTCCCTGCCAAATCTTGCAGGAGAGTTTATTCCTGCTTAGAGCCGATAAGTAGCTTTCCAGTTCTAAGGCACCAAGCCATAAAAAGCCAAAAGTAAAAAGGGATTTATTAGTGCGCTCTCTGTCTCATTCTCTCTCTCTCTTTTCCAGTTCAACAGGCGACCCGAAGGCACATACTGTACACACACAATGGCCCACTGCATGTTGTTAAGGGTCCTGGACGGATGGTTCCCAGAATATCAAAAACACTCTTGACAGGCTCATATTCTGAAGTTTCAAACAACAGTTCCTGTAGACAACAGGCAGATGTATTTTGAACCATCTGCTACCCTGATTTCTGGGGTTCCTTGGGGGACACCTCAACGTGCTCCATGCAATGGGGAATGGAAATTAGCCAGAGCACAAGCAATAGCAATGCAAGAGGCAGGGTAACCTAGCGGGGTCTTTTTACCCAGTTTTTACGGGGGTCAGGCCAAGCCAAAAACCAAACAAAAATGTCCAGTAAATGATTTTATCGAATGAAAATCTCACGCAGCAACGCAATCACTCACACACGCACCCAAGAGCTATTAAGAAGCAGAAGAGAGGAAATTGGACAGGGGAGTATTGAAGGGGTGTAGTTGGGGTAATACTGCACCTTTTCCTGAAGTCCTGGGTCCAGGAAGGCAGCAGAGAAGTGGGGCTCAACACGGAGAGGGCTGAGGAGATCACTCAACAGACGGAGCAACAGTCTGCTGGGGTGACCGGGGCTGATCCAAAGAACCACTCAAAAACTGGGACTATTTGTAGGGGGAAAAGTACCTGGAGGACTAATCCTTTCCTGGGGAGAACAATGGGTGTTGGAGAGATAACGAAGCTCCACCATGGCAATTTCCTTTGTGGGATGAGATTGCAAGGTGTTGCCAAAGTCTCAAGATCTTTGCCTGTGTTAGTTTGTGGTGTGACTTCATGTAAATGGTCCTCGCCTGATGGAATATTTGCTCAATTTGGGGCAGATACACTAATCCCCTCAAGTCAGCTTCTCAGGGGCTGAAGACCCTTGGTTTATTGTGGGTTTACACATCTTGAGGCTTCCTGGGGCTATGTGATGGAGGATTTTACTGGCCTGACCTGGTTTTCAGTCTTTGACCATTGCTGCCTGCCTACGTGCCCCTCCGGTGACCTCTCAGGCACATTGAATCATATTTTAATATCAAAATTGTAGACCCCGGGATAGAGTTTTTCCAGTGGAGTAACACTGCTTTTCAAGACTGGCTTCTCAGAATGAAATGAATTCTCCCCTTGAGCTGAGACAGGTTCCTCACGCTTGTTTTAAAAGGTCTCATTTACACTACACAATTATAGTGCTGTTATTCCACTTTAACTGCCATGGTTCTGACCCATAGAATCCTGGGACTGGTAGTTAAGGAAGGGGGAGAGCGCTCTCAGCAAAGCCCAAAATTCAGGATTCAAAAGAATGGAACCATGGTAGCCCCTTAAAGATCAAGGGTTTTTAGTTTGGGCATGATCTCCAGTGCTCTGTGCTGAAGATTGCTTCTGCTGCTGGCAACCACTACACTGCATCACTCCAGAAACTTCAAGAAGCCATCTATAAAAAAAGGCCAGAGAAATAGTGTTGTGGCCAGAAAAGAGACAAAGACCAGGTTTCCAGGGAAAAATCAAAAAGCCTTTTTTATTGTTAACAATTTACTTGCGCAAGGACGACAATTATTTTCAGGATTGTCGTGCAGATTAATTAAGGTAGCATCACTATATACCTTTGGTCTTCTATGTCAGCAATCAATCATTCATTTAGCCAGCCCATCACAGAAGAAAAAGATCTTTGGTTAACTTTCCACACACGTGTACAGAAGAGAACAAAGAGTTAGTTAGAAAATGATACAAAATGATGCATATGGCCATAATGAGGTAGTAGGGAGTATGCCTATTCCCTCTTAGTTCCCAGACGCCTGAGTGAGTGTTGCAAGGCCATTCTTTAAAATTGAGATAAGACAAAGACATCTGCTATTTCACTCAGAGACTCAATTCAATTCGCTTATTTTTCCTATTCAAGTAGCAATTCCTTGGATTTAACCCCTTCAATAGCTGAATGCAATCCAATTGCACCATAAAGCATGATCCTTTATTTTGTGCCCTCAGGCTTTCACTTGTTCAGTGAGATGAAGGAAAGCCTTCAGGGATGGTACTTTGAAGAAGCAGGCAAAATGGAAGATGCTATCAGACACTGAACCAGGGAGTGCCCAAAAGAGTTTTTCCAAAGTGGATCTGATGAGTGGATTCAAATGTTCAAATGGTTCATCACTGGTAGAGATGGTTTTGAATAGTACCATGTTGTACACAGAGTTATTTTACACATGCATGTGGTTGCATATGTCTCCTGAAGTTAATATAGATATTATGACCTGACAGGCATTATTTTCAGTGTGACCCTTTATTTATAGCCTATCTTTGTCCCAGTTTGGGACTCAAGGTGGCCTAGAGCATTTAAAATGAACATAGTTAAAAGTTCATAGCATATAAAGTTAAAAAGCTATCAAAACAACAGCAACAAGAACAAAAGTCCAGCAGATTATACAGTGGGCCCTCCAGACCTACGAATTCTGGATCTGCGATTTCCATCAATCACGGATCATCATGTCCTATACATAAAATGGTAGTGTAGTGAACGCGGAGATGCTGAAGCATCTGTGAACAAGTCACCGCCATTAAGTAATATGGGATGTGATCATTCATGTTTTTGGAATCCAACCGCCACAGAACCAGAGGGCCTGCTGTATAACCATTACAAGTTGAAGACTATGTCTACATAAAGAGAAACAATGGGAGGTTAAGTTTTAAAAGAATGAATTCCAAAGCAGGGGGGATCACAGTAGAAAAGCAGTATTTTTAGCGCCATTATCACCTTGATCAAAAGGTAAGCATCCTAACGCTCTGAGCTGTGGAGCAAATCAAATTGGTGCTTTATTCCTTCAACGCAGTAGGCCCTCATTTTCTACGCAAAAGGCATCTCAGCATGTTGCATCTGTTTTAGCTGCAGAGGTCAGAAAATATTCTCAAGCTGTGATTAATCTAATTGTGATGCAGTTTGGAGCTTTGTGGGGGACGGGAAAGAGAGCGCCTCTCTCTGACTGGGCTCTGATTGGACATCCTTCCCTGAGTTCAGTGGCACAGGAGAGCTCTGCACTGTAAATCTGTGATTCATTCCAGGCTCAACCACGGAGCTAAGAAATCAATGCACTCCTAGATTTTTTAAAAATGGATGGGAGATGACAAGAAGGCAGAAAAAGCAAGAAGATCAATTTTCAGCTTTTAGATATTGTGAAATCAATATTACAATGCTAATAAATTACAGCAGCTGATATAACAGCCTGGCAGCCTTAAGTCAACGTGAGCCGCAAACAGCCTCTCTTTTTCAGCTCCACAAAGCTACACGAAGAAGCCAACTGGGCCTCTCAGGCTGCTTTTTTGCCATTCCTTTGTGTAATAATAGAGCAAATGGACTTTTTGCTGACTTAGGATGAAAGCTGTTTTGTAAACTTAAATTGGACAAACTAGGCAGCAAAATGGTTGTGGTGACCCTGCTGGCTGTGGCATTCTAGGAGTGGTAGTCTGAAAAAGTAACTTTTCTAAACTCTGGGAGTATCTGTGTTCAGGGTACAAGAGATCACTGCCTTCTTTCAGACAGTTCCACTAGATTTCCTCTTCTTCGTCTTCTTGGCTTTTCATTCCTGCCTCCCAACAACAGTCATAATCAGTACTTGTTGAGTAGTTTGGTATGATGTCTCTTATGGGTTTTTTTTTATTCCTTAAGTTTTTTTTTTTCTGTGTCTATACACATTCATCCTCATCCTCATCTATTTATTTATATCTCACCTTTGTCCCAGTCTGGGATTCAAGGCGACTCAATAAGCATAGTTAAAAATTCACAGCACAGCAAGTTCACAAGCAATTAAACCATCACCAAATTAAAACCTGCTAAAACATAAATTAGAACAACAGTATCAAGAACAAAAGTTCAGCACATTATTTAAGGCTGGTTTCCCCCTAAACAACCAAATCTCAGAGGCCTGCTGGAGTAAAAAGGGTTTTACCTGTGAGTAGAAAGATAGGAAAGAGGTTGTCAGTCTAGCCTCTCTGAGAAGGGAGGTCCAGAGCTGGAAACAGCCACTGAGAAAGCCTTCCCACCAAATGTACCCATGAAGATGATGGGACAGAAAGAAGGGCATTTCCCTATATATGCTGCTGCTGCTGCTGCTGCTGGTAATAATAATAATAATAATAATATCTTTATTTTTATCCCACTTTTCTCCCCAAGGGGACTCAAAGTGACTTATAGCTGTTAAAATAAGCATATCTATCATTTTTCTATGGCCCTCTTTTATAAGCATCACTTGTCTTAACACCAGAATTCATGTTTAGAATACATGAAGATGAGCTACCTGTTACCGCAGTTTCTAACCAGACTTGGGGGATACCAGATATAGTTTTGATATCAATAATTTGGCCTTCCTCACTTATTCCTTCCCACGTGCTTGCTAGGCCCCCGGACAAGCACGCAAACAGGCTCGGTCGCTAATCGCTAGAATATTCCAAACAAATACAGGCAGGCCAGAAACAGCCAAACTGCAGCTTCAGGAGACCTCAGGGCAAGTGCCCTCATTATGTATGCACACTACTTACAAAAAACTCCCTGCCCCGAGCAGGCAGCTTGACGAGCCGAATACTCAAGCGTCAAGCACTCTGCATTTGCATACTGGCTACCCTATTGACAATTCGGACCTAACTCAATCATGCTAAACTCTGACCTTTCGGAGGCTTTGTCTCCAGCCCAAAACTCATTGTTTTCCCCAAGTACGGACTAGCCTATGGCCACAATTTCCCCTATAAGAACCCCTGACTTTGAGAGTTTCCTCGGATCACTCCCGACTTCCCTCCAGCCCTGCTGTCACTTTGCTTGGCGAACCTTCCCCTCAATCCCACGTAATGAGAACCTTCATATCCACGAACTCTATCTTCAGACTGCCCGGGCTTCAGGACAGGTGCGGTATTTCCCATACCAAAAACCTCTTCTAAAAATCCCTCTATCCAACTCCAACCTTTATTTCTATAGTTATCTGTGTGAGTGTGCTGCATACACTTGTTTGGTTGTATTTTAATAAAACAACAATTATTATTTCACATCTGTTTGCTCCTTGACTCGGCCTGACCACGTAGATGCTGGGTAAAAGATCTCGCTCCGTGGCCCTGCTTCTCTTATTGCTAACTTCTGCTCTTTGACTAATTTCCCCAACTTATAATTTGAAGAGCAGTTAGATGTCCCTCCCAGTGTTATCACCATGAACTGGCCTGGCTTTGGTAGATACTAGATATCATTTTGATACCACAATTCGGCCACATTTTGCCACCCTCAGCCAAGTGTTTGTGAGGCCCCTGAACAAGCATGGAGCTAGGCATGGCCATTAATTGCTGAAACATTCCTTTCTCCACCTAGGCAAGCCAGACTCAGCCAGATCTTGCTTTAGGAGACCTCCCTAGACAAACACTTCATTAAGGATGCACGCTAATACAAAGAACCCCCTGCCCCAAGCAGGCACCCTGACGAGCTAGAAGCTCAACCACCCAGGCAAGCTGCATCTGCATACTGGTCATTTCATTGTCAATTTGGACTTAATCATGTTAAATTCTGACCTTTTGGAGACATTGTCTCTCGCCCAAACCTCATTGTTCTCTCCCAAGTACGGACTAGCCCACGGTCATACTTTCCTTATATAAACCCCAAGCTCTGAGAGCTTCCTCGGATCACTCTGAACTTCCACCCCACCTTGCTGCCGCTGTGTCCGCCGAGCTTTCCCCTTGGTCTCCATCCAAGATTGTGCATCTACAGACTTCTTCATTGACCTACCCCGGGCTTCGGACAGGTGTAGTATCTCCCATTTCAACAACCCCTCTCAAAATCCTGCTATCCCGCTAACACCTTTATTTTCCATAGTTACTTGTGTGAATGTGTTGCATACACTGCTTGCCTGTATTCAAAAAAATCACTGTTAATTTCATATTTTGGGTGTGCGTCTTGACTCAGCCTGACCCTGTATACATAGGGTTACAAGATCCCCGCTAAGTTACCCTGCCTCTCATTAGCTTAAAGCGAGTGCTCCAGTTAATTTCCCCATCTTTGCTTGTTGTTGTTCAGTTATTTGGGCGCCCCTCTCAGGACCCCCAGTTCACAGGGTAACACCCGGGACCCCCAGAAATCAGGGTAACATGCCTGTTACACTGAACATCCCTGGTTAATGTTCTGTCCTACCCCGCATATCTACCTGCAATCAAAGATAATTGGACACTGCTAATTTTCTGAAGAAATTTAAAAACGCCTAAGAACTGTACCGTGTAACTTGTATATATGATTTTTTAAAATCTTGTTCCAAACATTTACTCAAACAGTATGACTGTTAGTGTAACTGTTCTTTACACTAATTTTTTCATTAATTGTCACAAAAACTATTGGCTTTAATTACATTAAGTGTCAAAAATATAAAAGATCAGAAATCACAAATGGCCTGACCACTATGTTCAAATATTTCTTAAAGAATGTTTCCCAAAGACCTGGTAATTTTAAAGTGTGTGTTTGCGTGTTGTGTGTTTGTGTTTGTGTATCTGTCAAGTGGTTACTATTTTATCTCACTGTTCATCCATTGATCTCAAGGCTCCCCTCTTCCCCGCTCACAACAACTGGTATGTCAGCTTAGATAAAGAGAAAATACCTGGCCCAAAGTCACAAAGGAAGTTTCAGAGCTCATTTGGGAACTTTAACCTTTATCTCCCAACTCCTGATCCAACATTGTAATCATTACTACTACGCTGGCTCCAACTGACTATTCCCTCTTCTGAGTAGCTCTCGCAACCATGAATGTCTGCAGTGTGTGTGTGTGTGTGTGTGTGTGTGTGTGTGTATTATTTTTTTACATAATACTTCAAAGGGACACCCACTCAGCTTTTGAACACCCAGTGAAGTCAGACAGACACATACAGTTTAATAAGAAAATATGCCAAATGACTGGCACACTTCAGTGCGCCAAGAAAAAGTACACCAAGATAATATTAAAATGTTGTCCTAGAAGCTCATAGATTAGTCAGGAAACTCAAATGTCATTTTCTGATTATTGCTCTGTACAAGTACCTGCTCTTTCTACAGATTATTGGTGATTTGGTTAGCAAAACCTGATTTCTTTCCCCATCAAGATATCCCGAAGGAAACTCAGTACCATATAGCATCATTTCCTCACATCTTTTAGCTATAGTAAGCCATCCTAGCATTGTTCCAAGAAACCAGGGATAAGAAACCTGTAGCTTTCCAGGTGTTGTGGGATTGCATCTCCCATCATTCCTGACCATGAACCATGCTGGCTAGGCCTTATGGGCACTGGAGTCCAGCTGCATCTGGAAGGCCACTGGTTCCTCTGTAATAAAAAGGAAGAGTTTGGAACTACAGCTGAAAAAAAAATACACATTCGAAGTTGGCTATATATGGTTCTTGTTGATCAGCATCATTTTCCTCCACATGGAAGCTGAATTTCTCACTGTTCTAGAGTGTAGCCACCCAAAAGAAAGATCATCATCATCTCTTTTCCCCTCTTTTTCTTTCCTTCTTTTTTTTTTCAAGAAACAGCCCTAGCAGCAATCTGTTGTCATGGAAACAATTCTTCACCTTAAGGTGCTTGGTATTTGTCTTTCCCTTTAATGACATTGCTCGTGTGGCTCACAGCTTCCCTTCTCATTTGTCCTCTGATTCCAGTAGAGATTCCTTAAGGCTGGTATATGTTAGGTCCTAATTGCCATATTTTATTTCTTAATGATATCCCTACATTTCCTTGTTTTGGTCAGTTATCAATTATTCTGTCTCTTCAATACGTCTCTAGTTCACAGTGGGAAATTATTTATGCTGAACTGAGAAGGATGGAAAATTATCCAATTTCCAAAATGAGGTGAGGTAAGCTTATACTCTCATTTTACCATGAAGTAAAGCCAAGGAATACCAGGTGCCATAGGCTACATTTCAGAGGAAGGAACTGGCAAAGTCACCCTTGGGGATTCCCTGCCTAAGAAAATCCTATGAAATTCATGGGGTTGTCATTAAGTCAACAGGAAATTTGAAGGGCGATTGTTGCCGTGTGCCTTTAAGTTGTTTCTGACTTATGGTGACCCTAAGGCGAACCTGTCACAGGTTTTTGTGGGGCTGAAAGTGTGTGATGCACCCAACGTCACCCACTGGGTTTCCATGGCCAAGCGGGGAATCGAACCCTGCTCTCTAGGATCGTAATCCAACACTCAAACCACTATACCCCACTGCCTCTGCTTGAAGGATGTTACACAGACACAAAAGACGTTAAGAGAAACAGCCATTCCTCTGGCATAGCCTTGTTATTGATTTGAGGCAGAAGATCCATCCAGCATCTCTGGATTACTGGAATGTGAGGAGAAACAGCAGGCTTACATCACAATTCCAAAATTGACCACCAACGTATCTAATTCTTTGGTTTCAGAAGTATTTCTGGCAGAATTGGCACTGCAACATGCAGTTGCTCCAAGGCTATGTATGCCAGCCCCCTCACTAATGACACACAGAGAAAGCTGTCCGCACAAGCTGTTTGATGAACAATGGCTCCAGCTACATAATCATTTGGATCAAATTGCTTACACAAACATCTGAAACTGACTGTTTGAGACAATAATTTTTGCTAATATTTGGCTTGGTATAGTTCCGCTTGGCACAATGCATATTTTCACACTGTTCCAGAGCCAATGGGGGCTGCTATTCCTTAAATTTTTTCTAAAGTTAGAAATGAGGCACTTCCAGACTGAAATCCTCTGTTAAAAAAAAAAAATGCTACTGATGCACAGCTATAGAAGTCCATGAAAGGTGGATGATTAAGCAGATTAATTCTTTTCTTTAATTTGGTTGTCAGCGAATGCATATTTTCTTATTTAGGACTGTTCAGTGGTATGTTATCCTGTGTGTCCCTTTAATTTGAATGTGAAGTGAACCTAGAAAGAGTCAGCACATACAAAATGCATTATTACAAATGCTAATTGGAGAGATTTTCCTCACTGTTTCTGATCTTTATGATTTCTTGATTTTAAGAAATGGGCTCAGCAGGCACTAAGACATTCACAGACACCAGAGTAAAGATCTTTTTTGGAAGGAGCAGAATTTTCCAATACACTGTACAGCCAGCCTTCCACATTTGTGGGTTTGACTTTCACAGATTTATTTGCAGGTTTCCTGCCCCTTCCCCACCTAAAGCACATCTTTTCTGGGGAAACTTTTCCTCTCGGCAGCTCAAGACATTCAGCCCTTTAAAAACCCACCTCTGATCCTCCTCCACCAGTTGTTGCCTGGCCAGCTAAGGACAGATCACAACCCAATTTCCCAGCACCACAAACCCAGAACCCATGCCTACACCCACACCCAAGGAAGGAGACGGGCAAGCAGAGGAAGTATAGGGCCACCATACCAACCCAAGCCCTTTCCTTTTCTTTTCCCTGATCTGTTTTGGACCCTAGGTGCCTGCTCTCCCACCATGGGCATTTCCACACGAGACTGTTATAGCGCAATGATTCCACTTTCAACCTCCTATGGAATCCTGGGGTTTGCAGTTTCGGGAGGGGCCACCTGGCCCCTCCCGAAACTGCAAACCCCAGGATTCCATAGGAGGCTGAAAGTGGAATCATCGCACTATAACAGTCTCATGCGGAAATGGCCCATGCCTTGGCTCCCTTCCCACAGACATATATACACTTTTGCGGTGGCCTTGTGCCCCTAACCCTAATGAACGTGGAGGTCTGATTGTGTTTACGTTATTCCACATCGCAGCCATCAAACGGGATTGGTCCACCCTTTTGATAGGGTAAAAACAGGTAATTGATTTGAGGATACCATGATAGTAGTAGCAAAGTGTTGATTCTTCCATTCAGTTCTAGGGTGGGCACAGATAGCAGCTAAGTGATTGGGCTGGTTCTTCTTTCTGTTTGCAACTGATTGTGTTAACCTTTTTATATCTCCTTTTCCCCTCTGTCACTTTATTCCCTCCCTCATCTGCTACTGAGTCTGTACCCTTTCCACATATTCCTGTTTCCTCCCCACCCTGCTTTCCTTCAGTCCTCTCCAACAGAATCCAACCCTTGGAGGCATTTCACAAACCATTTGTTTATTTTTGAAAGCAATACAGTCAGCCCTCCATATCTATGGATTTTGTATCCAAATTCAACCAACCACCGCTTGAAAATATTCAAGAAAGAACATTCCAGAAAGCAAAGTTTGGTTTTGTTATTTTATATAAGGGACACCATTGTACATAACGGAACTTGAGCATCCACAAATTTTGGTATCCACAGGAGGTCCTGGAACCAAAGTCTAGCAGATACTGAGGGCCGATTATACATATGTCCTACGTGTGTGTGAGGGGGATGTTTTTATAAGCCCCACAAAACCCTGCTCTCACTGCAGTGTGAAGGTGACTTTGGGCTCTCCAGGCTGTGCCAGCAGAATATCCGTTCTTGCAAGGTTTACTTCTACCAACCTGGAGCCGATTCACACTACAGAATTACAGCAATATTATTCCACTTTAACTGCCATGCTTCTATCCAAGGAAATTCTGTGATCTGCACTAAGGAAAAGCATTTAGCATTCTCAGCCAGAGCACTCTAGTGCCTTACTAAGCTACAAACCCCAGGATTCCACAGGATGTTGCCATAGCAGTTAAAGTGGAATCATCATGCTATAATTCTGTAGTGTGAAAGGGCCCCACATAAGGCTTCAATCACGCTCCCACTGGCATCTAAGGACCTGCCTATCTAAGTATAGAGAAGCTTGTCACTGTAAAGTTAGCAGTTGGGTGACAAATTGATCACATCAGCTGTGAATGCAATGAGTGTGAAATAGTTTTGACTATTATTGGGGAGGGGCTTACCTAAACCAATAGAATCACTAATGTTCTGAAATGTTAAAGGTATTCAAAATGTACTAAACGTCTTGTACTCAGGCCCAGTGGCTACTGAGAGCCCCTTCTTTCGGTTTCTAACTGCCATTGTTTGGACTACAGAGGAAGAAGAGTATCTAGGCACACCTCTTATCATGTCAGGGCTGTACTGCTATTGAATGTTTTTTCCTCTCCTCACCCTCTGTCTCTTTTGTCTGTCATGTCTTACTTGAACTGCAAGCCTGAGGGCAGCAATTGTCAAACTGACTATTTGTAAGCAGGTCCAGAAGCTTCTTAGCTGAAGGAGAAGATACTACAGCTTCAAATAAATAAATAAATCTATAAATCTTTGCAATAAACTATGCATTGAAGTATCCTTATAATCAGGCTTGTAGTCGCCCCCCTCTTTTTTTTTCTGGAAGGCTTCATTCCTCCAAGATGCACTAACCCTAAGTTAAAGATAATTAAAAATATTATGTTTATCACTATATGGATGTGGACTTGCGTAGCATGATTCCCCATTTTAAAGTGAAAGGTTGTGGGGAAAGGAAGTCTTACATCATTCCCCTGAAATAAGAAAAAACAAGCAAAAGACACTCTACATCTGCTCAAACACACTTTTTAAACTTCCTGTGACCCACGTGGATGCTGGGAATTCAGGACCGTGAATTCAATATCTAAGAAACTTTGCCTACTAACTTATACAGTCCAGTTTTATCTCCCCAGTCTACAGAACATGTGAATATTGTATGACCTTTTACAATGGAAGAAACAGAAGCAGATATCTAGATATGGAAGTGTGAGGAACAATATGGATATGCACCACTTAATAAAAAGTAGCTGGTAAGGCAGGTGCAATTACAGTCTTAAAAGATTAACTAAGGAGGGAGATGTGCTGCTGCTATGAATCAATCCTATACTGATTATTCCAAGATGGTGACAACCTGGTTTCTGCATTCAACATTTTTCATGTAGTTTCTTAGATCATTTCAGTTGCGTAGGGCCATGGGGGCAGGGGGGCAATTTGGTCTGGGCGGCAATGTTTTTGAAACATCCCAGCTCATAGCCACGCCACCATGTGCCCTGGCCACAATCCTGTGTGCCTTGGCCACGCCCCCACACACTGCAGCCACGCCTCCACAGACAGTGGCCACACCCATTGCACTGTAGTCCCGCCCTCTCCCGCCCCACCTCCACACACTCCAAGCTCCGCCACTATATCATTTCCTTTTGGACTAATTTTAGTTGTGTGCCTTCAAGTCATTTCCAACTTACACCAACCCTAAGGTGAACCTACCATGGGATTTTCTTGGCAAGATTCATTCAGAGGGGTTTGCCATTGCCCTCCTCTGAGGATGACAGCATGTAACTTGCCCAAGGACACCCAGTGGGTGTCTGTGGCTGAGTGGGGATTTGAACCCTGCTCTTCCATAGTCTTAGTCCAACATTCAAACCTCTACACTATGCTGACTTTCCTTTGGAATAATAACATATGTTAAGAACAGATGGACGAACACAGGTAGAACTTCTTTTCTACAAATACAGTTTTCTGCCTTTTTAATGCTGTCAATAAAAATGGATCTGTGGAGCTGAAATCACAACTATTAAGTTTTGAGCAAACAGTGTCCAAATGTGCTGTATAACAGGAACATATGTATGACTGCCAACAATGTCCTGAAAACAGACCATTTCTAATCAGAGTTACTTATGTTGAAAAGGGAAGTTTAACACAACCAGTTCGTGTCGTGATTAACATGTGATAATCTGTCAACATTTTCAGTTTCCTTTGCATTAAGGTTTCTTACATCTCAAAGAAGCTGTCATAGCCAGAGTCATCACATGTTGAAGAAGCTATCAGAGACATCATGTACCACATGTTATATATTTAAAACAGAGAGCTCTTTATTGTTGGAGTCCTCCTGTGCAAAATATTCAGCTTGCTCACTCCTATTAAGGGAGATTGGGCTGAGAATAAGAACATGGGAAGAACATGCTAGAAAGGACCAAAGTGCTATCCAGTCCAGCATTCCGTCTGCACGCTAACAAAAATGCCTATGGGAAAACCCACAACCAGGACATGAATACAGAAGCATCCTCCTGCTGCTTCTACGAAACTAGCATTTTCCAAGCAACATGTGTTTGCTTTTCTCACAGTAGTTTCATATTAGTTTGACATTTTTGTCAAACTATCCACTATAATCCTGAAGCCTTTTTCTTGTTTAATCACCATCATTTCATACTTATCAGCATACCTGTAATGACATTTTTTGTTTTGTTTTGTTTGCCATATTATGCATTTCAATATCAATCCACCTGGTTCATAGAAATCCTTTTGGACCTTTGCAGTGCCTTTGGGTTGAATCAGCTTAAATACTTGGACAGGTGTGCCAGTCATTACCTAGCCAAAACAACAACACCTACAAAGACAATATAAGTGTGCTTGGGAGACTGCAGGTTTGCAGAAATAGAAGAGAAAAAGCTTAAAGGAGGGGGGAACCCTCCAGAAACAGAAAACAGAAAATAGAAAGACTGCATCAGTTGTGTGGAGTCATCCAAAAGAAGAGGACAAAAGGAGGGAGGAAATGTATTGGGAAGTGTACTGGAAGTTTTAGTCCAAAAAAGTAGCTTTCCAACCCCTGTTACAGAGGGAAAGTTTTCTTGGCTGTTGGAAGAAGAAAGAAGAGGTAGAGAACAAGGGAAGGAAAAGAAAACAAAGGTTGTAATCTTATATATGTGGCAGCATCAGCTAAATGAAGGCATATTATATGGAAGAAATGAGAGCTTAGCATCAGACATTAAATATCATTTTTAAAAAATGTTATCACATCTCCTTCAAAACAGTGCAATAAGGATTGATCATGCTGTGTTAAACTGAAGGAGGAAGCATGGAGTGAGGTATTCTAGAGGAGAGCTAACATTAAACAGGAACGCTCCACACAGCAACATTTTACTGTTGGTCAGTCGTTATCCTAGATTGTCATATTGACTGGGCACAGATAACTACTTTCAACAGTGGTGTAGCTGGGGGAGCAGAGGAGGCGGTCCGCCCTGAGTGACACGTTTTTGGGGGATGGGCACTGGAGACTCCCAGTGGGGTCTGCTGGAGGGGTATGCCGCCCTGGGGAAGGGGGCCGTCCATTTCCCCCTCCCCTCCCTTTCTCCCTTCCAATCTAGAGTCACATCTATTTTCCAGCCAAAGCAGCAGCGCCAGCAGACCTCTGGGTCAGGCATAGAAGGAGGGAGGGAGAAAAGGAAGAGAGGAGAGGAGAGGAGAGGAGAGGAGAGGACAAACCCCCCCCCCGAAGAGGCAACCACTTTCTGCCCACCCCACCTCCAAGACAAGGGATGACCCCAGCCCAGCCGAGCATCTGAGAAGGGAAGGAGAGAGAATGAGAGAGAGCGAGCCCTTGCCACCACAGGAATGCCAGCGTGCCTCTGAGTGTGCGCAGAGCACCCCCTCTGAGCACACAGGCCCAGAGCCCAATCACCCAGTGCTAATGGAGTGGTTTTTATTTGGTATTTTGGATAGGCCCTCCCTCCCCTGAGAGGGGCAGCAAACTCAGGGACTCCTCCCAGGCAGCAAAAGCTCTAGCTATGGCACTGACTTTCAAGGAGAATTCTCAGTTAAATGATGAGTTTCAGGTGTTGGTTTCAAACAGGGATGAGGAAAATGTAGCTCATGGGACACAAGTGGCCTGAGATCCCTTTTTGTGGCCTGGAAGCCCTCCAAGAGATATGTCAGGTCCCAAAGAAACAACTTTGGTGGACTTCTCAACTGAAAAATGACACCAAATGATCCAAACTATCATAAAAACATGGTGGCATGCCCCCCATCCCCCAAAACACATGAAAATCAGTCATTCTTAACCTGAATTCCTGAACCAATCACTTCCACTCTTGATTGTGATAGTGAAGTTGGGGGTGGGGGGGGATCATGTCTGCCCTCAGTTGTCTACCCTCAATTTAAAATCTCAGCACTGCAAATAATGACTTGCTGATATTGTCATCACATTTATGACTAATAAATATCTGTACAAGGTTGCCCTCTAGTGAGCTATTCAGTATCAACTATAGAACACTGAGAAAATTAAGCCTTGTAAATAGCTAACCCTCCTCCCTACTGAGGCCTCCACAAAGATTATTTCTGATCCAGTTGTAGGTCTAGCAAGAAAAACTCAATCATCAGAGTCATCATCAGATTCTGCCCAAATCCTGTTCACCCTTAGGAAAGAAAGTGGAAGTAAAAGTTAACAGAACATTTCTGTTCTGTTAGACAAGACAAACCAAAGCACTGCTTGTCTCATTTCACCCAGGAAGAACATAGGGTAACAAAGCTAGCGAACAAATGTTATCCAGATGGATAAAAAGTTGTATTCATTTATGTTATGATTGTGCAAAGATGCTTCAGCTCTTCCATGTCTATGCACATCAAAGAAGATCAGTGCTAACAACTTTAGCATGCAGAGTGACAGCATCCCTAGAGGATGTGTGTAGAAATCTGGAAAAAAGGAATCATCTATGTTTTTGTGTCATTACAAAAATTGATAAATTCAAGTCAGGACATGCAGCTTTGGGAGGACAGTTCTCCAAACAGTGCTGCAGCAGGATAGTAGTTGGGCCTGTCCATGCAGTGGAGACTGGGGAATATCCCAATTGTGTGGATTACTCCTCCATGCCATCTCAAGAAACAGAATTCTGAATTAACCTCCTCAAAGAAGTAATCTTATGTGCTCTTCCTTTCCCACCTTCTTCTTTACCTCTTTAAGATGTCATGCTCCTGAAGAATTTAGCAGAGGTCACTTAGATTTTGTACATTCAGAACACAGTCCTACTCATTTGGTTCCTCGTCAGGAACCAAAACTCTATAACCACAAATTTCCTTTAAAAAAAATTGAGGGGACTCCTCATCAGATGAGGAATGAGTTTTACCTTGCCAACATGAAGTGAGGGAAATACAGCAGCTACCTACCGTGCATATATGTACCTTCAAGTTGCCTGCCAAATTATAGCAACCCCATGAATTTCATTGGGGTTTCCTTAGGCAAGGAATCCTCAGAGGTGCTTTCGCCAGTTCCTTCCTCTGAAATACAGCCTACAGCACTTGGTATTCATTGGCAGTCTCCCATCCAAAGCACTAACCACAGCCAACCCTGCTAGTCAGACAGCTAAAGACCAGTCAGGCCTCTGTGGGAGCAACAAGATGAACCACTGGTCAATACCTAAAAGGAGAATAGGCAAAAGAAGCTAGCCAGACTCTTTCCCCCAGGTGGAATGTGCAGCTACAATTAAAGTACATTTTAACTAATAACAGCTAGAAAGTTAGGTAGGGCTAAGAACCATCACCATTTTAAGCCAAGCAGTGGCTCTTACCGACACTGGAAACAATGCTTTTGTTTTGTTTTGTTAACTGGCAGCAAATTGACTTCTGGTGACACTATGGAGGAAAGACCTCTAAGTCACCCTGTCATCAACAGCCCTGCTCAGGTCTTGCAGATTCAGAGCCAAGGTTTCCTTCATCTACCTACATGTAATACAGTCCTCCTCTTTCTCTACTGCCTTCTACCTTGCCAAGCATTCTTGCCTTTTCTAGTGAGTCATGTTTTCTTATGGCCAAAGTACAACAGTTTCAGTTTAGTCAACTTGGCTTCTGGGGAGAGTTCAGGCCCTAATACCCATGTATGCTCTAATACCCCTTTATCTGTCTTTTTGATAATCCGAGGTAACCACAGAATTCCTCCAGCGCTCTACTTCAAATGGGTTGATTCCCTTCCTAAATTTTTTTCACTTTCTAGCTTTCACAACCATACGTAGTAATTGGAAATACAATGGCATGGACAATCCTAAGGTATTCAATGATATTTCTTTACACTTGAGGATCTTGTCTAATTCCATCACAATTGTCCTTTCAAGTCCTAGGCCATTTCCGCAGTAGACTGTTACAGCGCTAGGATTCCACTTTCAACATCCTATGGAATCCTGAGGTTTGCAGTTTTGGGAGGGGCCAGACAGCCCCTCCCGAAACCGCAAACTCCAGGATTCCATAGGATGTTGAAAGTGGAATCCTCACGCTGTAACAGTCTACTGTGGAAATGGCCCCATCTTCTTCGGATTTCTTAACTGTAGTTTCCATTTTGATGACTGGACCAAAGTATGGGAAATACCGCAATCCCTGGTGTCCCCTTATTGCAATGTTTATCAAATATTTCCAATCTGTGGGCCATTGTCCTGTTTTCCATATTTGTTGACAGATTTTAGTTGGAATTTGAGTGGATTCTGTCTTCGTTGCTTGAAACAGTTCTATTGGAATGCGATCTGTTCCTGGTGATTTATTTCTCCCAAGTGGTCTGAGTGCAGCTTCCACTTGACTTCATAAAATTGGAGGTTCATCTTCAAATTATTCTTTCTTGAATTAATCTGTCAACCTTTCATCTCTTTGATATAGTTATTCAGTGTACAGTTTCTCTTAGCTTTTAAATTCTTCTTGATCATACAGTGTGTTCATCTGCTTGTCACTAAGCAACTCAACTCTAAGGCCATTTCCACACTACACTTATAGCGCTATTATTCCACTTTCAGTGTCCTATGGAATCCCAGGGTTTGTAATTTGGGGAAGGGCCTTTAGAATTCTCAGCCAGGGAGCTCTTAGGCCTCAGTCAACTACAAACCCCAGAATTCTGCAGGGTGTTGAAAGTGGAATAATAGCACTGTAACAGTGGAGAATGGAAGTTTAAATTTCCCTTTGAATTCTCAGATACTGTGGAAGAGGTTTCATTCTACCTTTTTTGTTATGGTTTTCCATTTCTCTGCATCGATGGTTATAGAGATTCTTTGTTCCTGTGCACAAGTTGCTGAATAGTTGTATACAGGGTTCTGACTAGGGTTAGGCCAACCAAATCCTTGAATCCTCAGCAAGGATTTGAGATTCACGAATCCGAATCCCTGTGCAAAAATAGGTGAACCAAATCTTTCAAATCCACCAACCAAAAAAAAAAAGTTTTTTTTTAAAAGTTCTGTTTAAAAAACATTTTTAAAAGTTTTTAAAAAATTTTAAAAGTTGCTTTTTAAGGCCTTTTTTAAAAAAGGATTCAAAAGACTCAAGATTCCTGAGATTCGTGGATTCCCAGAACCTTCCAGGGATTTGGATCTGGATTCAGATTTGGAAAATTCTGGATTCGTCCCATCCCTAGTTCTGACCTTATTTTTGTCCCTTTTTACTTTTGCTTCTTGTCTGTCCTTAACTGCTTGAAGAGTTTCATCTGTCATTTAGTGGGGCTTTGGGTGATGGTGGGGCTAGAGATACTGTCTTTTTGCATTCTTCTCTCACAATGTCCCTAGCTTCAGTACAGAGTTTTTCTGGCTCCTTTTCAATCAAGCTTAATAGTGCATTCATTCATTCATGCGTGCATGCATTATTTTTAAATTCTACAGGGATGTTCTCTAGGTTGTATTTTGGCACAATGGTTGGTTTAGTGTTTTTCTTTAGCTTTACTCTAATGTTTAATATTCACAATTCAAAGTTTGAGCCACAGTCTGCTCCTGGTCTTGTTTTTTTGCAGAGAAAATGGAGCTTCTCCATCTTCTGCTTCCAGTTATGTAGTCTCTCTGATTTCTGCATTGGCCATCAGGTGATGTCCATTTATACAGTCACATCTTTCGCTGCCTGAAGAATATATTTGTGATTGGTTTCACAAAATTTAATCAGTCCCTTTCCTGCTTTTCTTGATCTTAGACCAAATTCTTCTACAGTGTTTGGTTCTGCTCTCTTTCCTGCTTTTGCATTCCAATCACCTGTGATTACTAATATGTCCTGTTTTGGTGTGTAATCAGTTTCCTCTTGAGTAAAACACTATTTAATTGTCTCACTCAAAACGTCCCATTCCTGTCCACTTTAGCTCACTCACTCCAAGTTTTACAATTTTTTTATATTCTGTTTCTTGTTTCTTGTTCTAGCTTCCTCTGATTCATGCTTCCCACATTCCATGTTCTTATGTGTTGCACAACTTTGGAGTTTCCTTTCACCTGTGAGCATGTCCACAATGGAACATCACTTTGGCTTGAGTCTAGTTGCATCATTACTCACAGTGCTACTCGTATTTGTCCACTGCTCTTCCCCAGTAGCTCTTTGAATGTCTTCCAACCTGGGAGTCTCATCTTCTGGTACTCTTATTTCATTTTGGATTGCTTCATTGTAGGGTTTTCAAGGTAGAAGGCTCCAGGAGTGGTTTAACCATTGTCTTCTTCTGTGCAGTACTAACAAGCATTAGCTATGCTGCTTCTGCCACTGTCATCCTCCATTACTGCTGAGCAGCTATTTGGCACATTTAGTCTGGATCCTCAGCAAAAGCCTGTCTGACATATGAGACCCTACTAGCAGCATTACTACTAAAAGCATAGCATCTTGCCTCACAGGAACACACAGTCCCACCACAATGGAAAGGCAGCGCCATTGTGTGGGAAACAACACTTGTCATAGCTTATTTTTGTTTGAAATTCTTGACTGCTGCTTATGCCCCCATCATACTACACTGTTATAGTGCTATATTCTAATGTCCATTTTAACATTCTATGGAATCTTGGGATTTGCAGTTTAGAGAGGGGCTTCAGAATTCTCAGCCAGAGAGCTCTAGTGTTTCACTAAACTACAAACCCTAGAATTCCACAGGATGTTGCCATTTCAGTTAAAGCAGAATACATCACTATAACACCATAGTGAAGTAGTTCTCAAACATTTTACCCGTCACCCCCTTTACATCTACATGAGGACACTGTGCCCCTGTTACCCTGATTTCTGGGGTCCCGGGAGGGACACCTCAATGTGCTCACAATGGGGAATGGGAATTAGCGGAGCACAAGCTAAGCAATACAAGAGGCAGTGCAACCTAGCGAGATCTTGAACCCAATGTCTACAGGGTCAGGCTGAGTCAACGAGCAAACAGAAGTAAATTAAAATTGTTTTCCTTTATTTTGAAACACAGTCACAACGTATGTATGCAAACACACTCACACAGACCTAATGAAAGAAAGGTAGGAGTTGGATAGAGGGTTTTAAGAGGGGTTTTTGCATGGGAAATACTACACCTGTCCTGAAGCCAGGATAGTCTGAAGAAAAGTCTGTAGAAGTGGAGATTCTCAGCACATGGAGCTGAAGGGAAGGCTCGTCGAACAAGGCGGGATGGACAGTAAGGCGGGATGGAAGTCAGAGTGATCCGAGCAATCCGAAGAGACACTCAAAATCAGGGGCTCTTGTAGGGGAAAATGTGCCTGTGGGCTAGCCCATTTCCGGGGAGAACAATGGGTTTTGGGCTGGAGACAAAGCCTCCAAAAGGTCAGTACTTTGCATGATTGAGTTATGACAGTGTTGTCAATAGAGTAGACAGTATGCAAATACGGAGTGCTTGAGAGTTGAGTATTTGGCTTGTCAAGCTGCCTGCTCGGAGCAGGGGATCTTTTGTAAACACTGTGCATACATAACGTGATCTAAAGAAGGTACTTGCCTGGAGGTCTCCTGAAGCTGCAGTCAGGCAAATACTGGCCTGCCTGGATTGGTTTTGAATGGTTCACCTATTTTCGGCCATGCCCACATGTGTGCTTGTTCGGGGGCCTCGCAAGCACATGGAGAGGAATAGGTAGTGAAGGCCAAATTCTTGATATCAAATGATATCTAGCATACCACAAGTTCAGACTAGAAACTACAGTAACACCCCCCTGCTCCACACTGTCCTATCCTATGCCTTTCTCTCCCGCAAGCCCCTTGTGCTCCATCGCCCTCTGTCTTAATGCTGAGTTCCCGTGCTGTCTGCCTCCTTTCTTCGCTTCCCTCTCCTCACCTGAGAACTGCCTCATGATCTCAAAGACCAGAGACCAGACAATCCTCAACAGCACACACACAAGCTTGCCTTTCTTCTTCACATTTGCTGTTCTTGCAGGCTAACTTTTCTTGCACCCTCCCTTAAGCAAATATTGCCCCCCCCCTTAGGGTCCCTCCTCACAATTTGAGAACTATTACAGTGTGATAAGTGTAAAATACTCTGCTTCTGAACCCTACGGGCCTTTGATATTGATCTACCACCTGGCTATTGAGTATGGTCTCTTCTTTGCACATACTCTTCTTACAGCATTTCTGCCTTCCCGGTAACTGACTTGCCTTGCCCACAGACCACATCCCCTAACATTTTGGACATTTACTTTGTACCATCTAGCTATTGGATAGAAAAGAAAAAGAGCATAATGAAAAAAAGAATCTACCAAGGTTGCTGGAATTACTTATTTTCCAACTTTTAAATGTTATTATTCTGAACTTACCCATGTTTACTCAGAAAATCTCACAAATTTTAGCATAACTTAACAATACTTACTTGAATGTAAGTAGGGAAGTAAGGCATCTTTGTGTGTCTTCTAATAAAATACCATGACATAAGGCATCTTTTTTTGTTAATTGACCAAAAATGAACTAACTATATCAGTCCCAACTATATCTACTGAAACAAATTAATTTGTGTAAGTGCTGACTTATCACATTACCATTGATTCAGTGGGTCTACTCTTGTTGGGCTAAACAACAGCACTTAGATTAAAAATCTTCTAGCCCAACTTTTGCATCTTAAACATCTCTAAGATTAGCCCTTGTAATAAAGATCTTTGTGTGCCAGGGAAAGAAGGAACAAGCATAATGGGCCATTCAGAAGGTCAATGGAAAATATCTTGGCATAAACCCAGCTGTTGTTCCTGAGTAGTGTTGGCTTACCAAATTCCCATTAAACTAGTGAGTATATTCTAGTTGAGACTATCAACTGGATTTACACCCTTGTTTTTAAAGTTTGTGTAAGAAAACCCACTAAGAAAAATGCAAAGTCTTAGTAATTTATCTGGTAAGAGGGAAAGGGAGAGGGAAGGAGGCCAGTAAATATTAACTCTGAGGTGAAATTTACAAAATCCAAAAAGTGTTGTTATTTTCAATTCAGAGATCTTCACTCCTTCCCATCCACAATGTGCATATATACTGAAGTCTTGCTGTGCTGTCCTAATTGATAGTATGGTTTGATGGCAAACCCAGATGACCCAGATATACACATACACAAATGCAGAGAGCAAGACTGCAGCTCATCTCTCTGAGCCCTTCGAACTGCTAGTAATAGTTCATCAATGACAAGTCAAGTTTTTCAGGCTGACAACTTCTATTCACTTCAGGTTTTGTCATTCCAGATTCAGTTACTTTGTTTTTGATAAACTGGTGGAATATTGTTTTTAAAAAAGCAAAAATCTATATATGACAACTAGACTGTTATTGTAAACTTTAACCATAGAACATCTGAAAAGATGAGGTACAAATGGGAAAATAAATTACAACAATGGTACTAACTCAAAATGGTAAACACAAAGAAACATTATGTTCAGAAATGAACACACCAGTGACAAATCCGTATCAGAAATAGACTTCCTGATAGCCCGGATGCTATGGAACACTTTCCAGAGGTTCCACTTCCCTGTTTTTATAGATTAGTCCGAGAGTCAGCATGGTGTAGTGGTTTGAACGTTGGACTACAACCCTGGAGTCCAGGGCTCAATTCCGTTTGACCATGGAAACCCACTGGGTGAACCAGCGTGCATCACACACTCTCAGCCCCTCAGAAAACCCCATAACAGGTGGCGTAACTCAGAAATGCCTTGAAGGCACACAACAGTTGAAAATGTTTTTCTGGCAGGAAGTTGAAATTGAAAAGTACTGTCATAAACTGTTTTTGCTGTATTCAAGCTGCCTTTATACTTGATTTTGATGATATAGGTATGAATTAGAAATAATAAAGTAGAAATAAAGTAGAAGCTGGGGGCTTAGGTCAGAGGAACGGAGAAAGATGACACTATCGATACCTGTTGGTTTTTGTCTGTACTTTCACCGGATGGGTGGAAGCATACCCCACCCGGACAGAGATGGCGAGAGAAGTAAGCCGGGCTCTGCTAAAAGACATAATACCGAGGCACGGGTTGCCTTTATCTATCGGATCCGACAACGGCCCCAGCTTCCTCGACAAGGTGTTGCAAGGAGTAAATCGGCTGCTTGGTATCCAGTGGAAGCTGCATTGTGTATACCAGCCCCAGAGTTCTGGGCAAGTAGAAAGAATGAATCGGACTCTCAAATCACATCTGGCCAAACTATGTCAAGAAACAAAATTAAAATGGGTGGAGGTGTTGCCCTTGGCTCTGTTTAGACTTCGGTGCACTCCTCACGGAGTCACCAAACTGTCCCCCTTCGAATTAATGTACGGGAGACCCCCTCAGATCCTTTCGGGGTTAAGGGGGGACATTCAGGAACTAGGAAATGTCAATCTACAGCAAGAAGTGCAGGCGCTAGGTAAAGCTTTGCAGTCGCAGCGCCGTCATGCAATAGAAAATAGGTTCCCCATCCCTATCACTGAGGTTCACCCTTTCCAGACAGGGGATGAGGTTTGGGTTAAGGATTGGAGATCTGATCCATTGACTCCCCGGTGGAAAGGACCAAAAACTGTCATTCTTTCCATCCCCACAGCTGTAAAGGTGGCTGGTATAAAACCTTGGATACATTGGACACGTGTAAAGCGAGCAAAAGGGGGATGGTCGGTAGCTGGGGACCCTACTAACCCACTCAAGCTCACCTTGAAGAAGTGGCACGGAGATTCAGGCTGAGTTATACTATTACCACTCTGGAAGCTGGTAATTCCACGTACAACTAAGCCTGCACCTGGAGAAGGAAAGAAGATGGGGGCTAGGCTCTATCGCTGCTGTCCAGGATTCCAGCAGCCCTGCATACAGCCAGACTCCAGGAAGCCCGGGAAGGGACGTAATACTAACATGCATTTTATATTACTCTTATTATTCTCTATGTATATGATATTTGTAAGCAATGCTCAAGGGGTTGAAGAGATAGCATCCCCACGTTTGGCTGATAACTATTGGTTACACCTAGCTAATATAACCGGGGTAGATCATTTCTGTTTGCCACAGGGAGTTCCTGCCAATAGACTCATTAATTCATGTCTGATACCGGTGTGTAGGCAGCCAAGCCAAATCCAGGACAGTACCCACTACCAGAGTTCGATCTTTAGCCACTTAGATATGTCGTATTCTCGCAGCGCAAATTGGGGGGTCACTTCAAATTCTCTACCCCTAACTGAGTTCACTTTACGAACTCCTATAGTAGCAGGAGCCAATGCTACCTGCGTGCGCATGATAAATTGTCAGAGTAAGAATAGCCAATGCAAGGTTGCTCCAGGACCTCCGATTCCTTGCAAGGAGATCCAAAATATATCTTATTACCAAGGTCATGTTCTTTTACCTCATGGCTGGTTCTGGACCTGTGGGTCTCGAACCTGGTCATACATACCAGCCTATCTGTCTGACACTCAACCTTGCTGCCTTAGCCGTCTGGTAACAGTCCTTCCTCCATGGCCTCAGAAGCGAGACCATAGAGCTAGAGCCGCCCCTCTAGATGAAAATTTGACGGCCAATCACACTTATGGTTGGACGAGGAGAAAGTAGCGTTAGCATTCTCCCTGGTTGGAATAACAGGATTGGCTTTGGAGGACGGACTAGAAATAAATAGATTAGCCCGTATGCTAGTCAAAAGTATAAACGCTACTTCCAAAGCATTATCCTTGCTTAACAAAGAACAGCAGGAACTAAGGAATGCTGTATTGGAAAATCGGACAGGCGTTGACTATCTCTTTCTTCTCCATCATGTAGGATGTGAAAAGCGTCAGAAACTGTGCTGTTTCAACTTGTCTGATAACAGCAACGCGATAGAAGCACAAATTAACAAACTGCACGAAGTAGTAAAGGATATAAATGAAGGGGATGATAGCTGGTGGAAGTGGCTCACATCTTGGTTACCAAACCTGAATTGGCTGAAAGCATTGTTTGTAATTTTGTTGCCAGTAGTGCTAATATTCCTTTTTCTGTGTATACGCTTTCCTTGTTTTATACAATGTATAAGTAATATGCTTCAAATTACTTCCAGTAAGACAGCAGCTCTGTATGCTTTGATGGCTCAGCCTGACGCTGTTGTATGATATAACGTCACGAAATGCTATAATTGTTTAGAAATTATGCATTTAAGGGGGGAAATGATATAGGTATGAATTAGAAATAATAAAGTAGAAATAAAGTAGAAGCTGGGGGCTTAGGTCAGAGGAACGGAGAAAGGTTTAAGAAAGGTAAAAAGGTCACGAGAGCCAATGTATCACGTAGCTAGGATGTTGATCACGTAGCCAGGGTGTTGTTTGCTTATGGACTGGCTGCGGTAACTGCAGATTGTAGATAAGCACTTTCCGGGGTCTGAGTGTGGGGGTAATTAGATAGTAACAGCATGTGGTATTTGTGACCCCGGAGGGGCGGACCGAGACATGCCTGTGATCTTTGCCTGTGATCTTTGTGTATGCTGTGAACTTTGTCTATAAAAGAGCTGTGAAACTTGAATTCAGGGCTTTTGGTCTTTTGGAGAAATCCAGCCAAAAGCCCGCGCGTAAGAAATTACTCTTTTTCTTGCTCTGTGGTCTCTATGTTCTCTGGGCTCCTGCAACATTGAAAGAAGGTTATTAACCGTTTCTTTATTTTTCTCTTCCCTTTTCTAAATATTGTTGTAAAGTGGCTGTGAGATATAAACTATGTAAATAAATTAAGTAAAACAGAGGTCTGGGCAGAAAACAGTTCTATAGACAAGCTGATCTTAATTCCTCCCAAAATCATGAACTTCAGAGTACACCCACAAAGCCAACACAACCACGCAGCCCTTTTTCCCAAAACAACAAAAAATGGAAACAGGTCCACGACAGTGATACAGGGAAACCTGATCCTATTTGGGGGCCTGGCGAGAACAGAACGTGGAGAAGCCATTTTTAGACAACTCCCAGCATCTGCCATCCAGCAAAATCAATGACCATGGGGGCTACGGGATTCTAGGCGTTACAGGCCATTTGCGCACTACACTCTTATAGCGCGATTATTCCAGTTTCAACATCCTAAGGAATCCTGGAGTTTGCAGTTTAGGGAGGGGCCCCCAGTCCAAAATGCAAGCTCTGTACAGATCAGGAAAAGCCAGACGCCCTCCCTCCCTTCACGCAGAGGGCAAATCACGTGCGGCCGGATGGGGCCTCGGGCGGCCCAATTTGAGGATTACACTTTAAAAAAAAAAGGCAAGAAAGAATCCACGCAACACGCGCAAGAAAAAAAAATCCCACTCCCCCTTGCCAGGAGGCGCAGCAGTTACCATAGCAACCGCCGAACGCACAGTCGAGCGCCAGCCCTCCCCAAGGCGGCAGAGCACCTTATCTCTAGGCGGGGGGAGTAGCTCGCGCATTTGATTGGTTCACTGTACAGGAAGTGTTTGCTTGTTGGCTGGTTCTTTCCTCCGGAAGAACTTCTCGACGCTCCTCGTGCGCAGGCCGCGCTGTTGCCACCAGTAACCGGGCGAGGGGAGGAGGAGAAAGGGAGGCGCCCGGCGGCTGCCCGGGGCTGGGAGGGGCGGGCTTTGTCTCGTCCGCGCCTGCTGGAGCTTCGGTCTCACGCGCCCTTGCCGCGGCCCGCCGAGCCGGCTCAGGCAGGCGCTGAGGGGAAGGGCTTCCTCTCGTCTCCTTGCCGCGGCCCCTCTTTTTCAGAACTTCTGGTGGAAGGTGGGAGGAGAACCCTGGCTCTTTCTTCGCTCTGGGCACAACTCTGTTCGGCTCCAGTCCTATTTTGGCAATTAACTTTTCGGAATTGGGGATAGTTTTGATTCTTAAAATTCTGTAATTCGGTTCTTGTGTGTTCGTATGCGTGCCGGCGGGGGAGGGGATGAGAAAAACGAACCCTTTTTTCCCCACAGAAAATACCTATACAAAAGTATTTTCCGTGGAGTATTTTGGATGAAGGTTAAGGACGATCGTGCTACGAGCCAGGCCAATATTCAGTTTGCTTTTACTAGGGAGAGAGAAGGATAAGCTTAACTTTCTTCTGAGGAAGTCGGTGTATCTAGTAGGCGCTCATCTTCGGGTAGTTTGCACCTTTTAAAGACTGTTGTTCTGCAAAACACAAGTGATGGGTTGTGGTAGTTTTGTTCTTCTTTTTCTCGTGCCAGGATTATGAAAGCTAAGCCAAAGTACACTGAAGTTCTGGTATTATTATAACGCATTACATTGTGCTACTGTGTTTGACTTAGCCAACTTTTGGGTTTCTTCTAAACATCATTCTGAAATTCGAATAGTAGGCAGTCTGAACAATGGATGATTGAGGTTCATACCTAGTTTTCACCTGCCTCACTGCTACATTAGGTTAGCATCTAATACTAGTAAATATTTGGAAATTATATGATTCCAAACTATGTTTCTTAACTATTGTGAGGTCTTTCTACATAAAAAGGTTGGGTATACTTTTAATGTAGACTGTAGTGTTGAACAGAAGAATTTGTCAGGTCTCGTTGTTTCAAAGATTTCAACAGGTCCATTGCTTAAATCATTTGGTACTTTTTGTAAAATAATGATTTCTTTTTTCAGAAGTTCTATAAACAAACAGGCTACCAGAATGTCTGAAGTTGAAGAGACGGGCAATACATTGTCTGAAGTGACCCCAGATAATGCATGTAAAATGTTAAGTGATAACTGTGGAGCCAATCCTGACATAAAACCTGAAGATATTATAGTCACTATTGGAGCTACTGTACCAACTGGCTTTGAGGTGACTGCTGCAGATGAAGTACAAGAGAAATTAGGATCCAAGTCCAGAATTAGCAAGGACCGAGGGAAAATCTATTTTGAAATTCCTGCTGTCCGCCTTCCACAGGTTTGCAGATATTTATTATTTGAACAATGCATGTCTATATGCCTTCAAATATCTGTTGCATATTTTTTATTTTCCGTATTATGTAAAAAACAAAGTCACCATTTAAAAAACAGCATTCAGCATTCTTGGACTTTTGGCTAAGATCAAATGTAGTATCTGTTCTTACCAGTTTAATCACTTGCATATTTGATGTAATGTCAGAGGCTTTCACGGCCAGAATCCATAGGTTGTTGTGGATTTTCCAGGCTTTGAGACCGTGTTCTATTAGTATTTTCTCCTGATGTTTCGCCTGCATCTGTGACTGGCATCTTCAGAGGATCTGGTGGCATGCAAGTGAGACATTCTCACTGTCTCTGTCTCACTTCCATGCCCGCCAGATCCTCTGAAGATGCCAGCCACAGATGCAGGTGAAACATCAGGAGAAAATACTAATAGAACATGGCCTCAAAGCCCGGAAAACCCACAGCAGCTGGCATATTTGTTTGAAGCTGTGGGGCTCCTTGCTGTTAACCACATGTACTTTTCCTGGTTGGTCACAGAGGGCAGAATTGCAGTCTCACCTTTAAAATGGCCTCTTCTTTGTAAAGCAAGGAAATACAAATACTGAAATTTTGTGCATAAAAGAAAGATGATGTGACGAGTAGCAAACAGATGTTTTTTTATTTTGTAATTGTGGGGTTTTTCCTTGTGTAGCCCTATCTGTTCAAGCAAGTGTCCAGTGGATGTTCAGTGGATAGACTGGATTCAGTGGAAATAGATTTGCAGTCTTTAGTACTAAATCACCCTTCAAACTGACGGTTGCATGTGCACTGGTATGCTGACAGTAGGTGAAGAATTGCATTTAAAATGTATAGCAACAGAACATAAAGTATATTCCTCAAATACAGTGTGTCCTCAGTATATGCAGGGATTCTGTTCTGGGAAAATCCCTCCACCCCTGTAAAGCTAAAAAGTGAATGCTTCTCTCCCATTATCTTCAGTGGATGCAACATAAGCATGCCTGTGGCAGTGCAGGCACGTGCCCGTTGCATCCATTGACAATAACGAGCGTGATGTTTCACACAACCTGTATACAGAAGTAGTAGTGTGTAAACTAGGCTATAAGGATATGGAAAGTCTCCCCAACAGTAAACAAGAGTATCTCTAATTTTGTCTAGGTTCACCAGTTGCGTTCAGTTGACAACCTATTTGTTGTTGTTCAAGAATTCAAAGATTATCAATTTAAAGAAACTAAGGTAAGCTTTTTTAAATACTCCATGCTTCCAAGCACATGTGATTTTTAAATGACAAAAAATCAAGTATTTGTTTTATGGAAGTTGCCTGTTATTTTTAATGTGAAAAATATAGGAGTTCATCATGCTAGCTGTGGAAATAATTTAATAATTTTATTATGACAATGAATCTTTTACAGTATACTGTTTTAGTGTATGAACAGCTTGTCATTTGACTTCTGTAGAAAGATTAAACAAGATCCTTGTTGTGTGCCTTCAACTTTTTTCTGATTTATGGCGACCCTTATGGGGCTGAGAGTGTGTGATGTGCCCAAGGTCACCCAGTGAGTCTCCATGGCCAAGCAGAGAATCGAACTCTGAGCTCCAGGATTGTAGTCCGACACTCTTAACTACTACACCACACAACACTACTCTCTAAACAATGTCCTACCTGCTGGTTAATAATATCATAAATTGCAACAAGAGGAAGTGGGGATGGGGAGGGAAGAAGATAATGAGTAAATGAATTCTTAAAATTGTATTTTTTTTAAAAACAGCTTGATTAGAAAGAGTTCAAAGTGAAAAGAAACCCACTGCTCTCTTTCCATGTCCCCATCCCCAAGGGTACATGCATCCATCCATTTTTGGCAGATGAAGCCCATGTTGTTTAATGATGCAGGATCCACTAGGCCCTCCACATTTGCGAGGGATAGGGACACAAATCCGTCATGAATGTCAAATAATCGCAAATAGGGCCCCCTCACTACAGGCTTCTGCCCAGCAGATGCACCCACCCAGGCAGGGAGGCAGGGAACAGGCAATCACCGTCCCTGCACCTTCCTGCCACCCGGTGAGGCATGCCCGCACTGGCTGCACCAGCAGAAGGAAAGCTGGGAACTGGTGATCACCTTTCGTGGACCTTCCTGCCACTGGCGCAGCATGCACCCATGCCGGGGGTGGTGGGAGGAGTGTGGGGAATTGGTGATCGCCCACCTGGACTTTTCTGCTGCCTGTGCAGGTGCACTCATGGCGGGGGCAGCGGGAGGAGCGCAGAGAATTGGCAATCACCCTCCCCAGAGCTTTCTGCCACCCATGCAGGTGCACCCTCAGCAGCAGGGGCGGCAGGAGGAGCGTGGGGAAATGGTGATTGCCGTCCCTGGACCTACCTGTTGCTGGTGCGGGGCGTGCCTGCACTAGGGGCAGGGAGAATGGGAGGAGCAAGCAGGGGGGAGGGGGGATGAGGGGCCAGTGGGCACCCTGCGAATAATCAAATTAGCGAAAGTGAAACCCGTGAATGTGGAGGAAGAACTGTATTATAATATAACAGATAAAAAATGAACACAGCCAAAACAACAGAAACAATAGAACCATTAGAAATTAAAGCAATGACAAATCTAGCTAGCTATATACTATGGATCTGAAAACTTAGAGCAAGAAGTCATGTGCCAGATTCATTTTAGCCTGAACTTACATAGTGTCTGTGTCTGATGGGTTGCCTCAGGGAAGGCTTTTTAAAATGAATATTACATTGACAATATTGCTGAAGCTTCATTTGGTGACAGTACGCAGAGCAACATTTCTGATGCTAGCACATCCTATATATTCTTCAAAAAGGCAGTCTCTTAGATATCCACAACCCAATTATTTAGGCCACTGTCTTGTTAGTGACATATAGAGGTGAAAATTGTGCTGTGCATGCAGTGTAGCACTTTGGGACAATGCAGAGGGGCCATACAGAGGTACTGGTGACAGGAGCAGGGTTCTGCATGCAGAACTTTTGCAGATGTGTCATAATACACCAAGATACGCTTGGTGTATCATTTCATAATGTGCACTGCCTCTGCACATTACACATTGTACACTAAGGTAACAGCTGTGTGCATTCTTGGTTTTTCATATGTTGCACTCATATTCAGTATAGGGATATATTCAGTATAGGGACTGTGTAATGTTTGTGTATCATATTTACACCATGCTGGGATGATGTAAGGTCTCAGCCTTAAGATTTTAATGCTTAATACAAGCACCTTGAACTGAATGCCGAAACCAGCACGTCACCATTGCAAGTTGAATAAGGTCTCATATTTTCCAGTTGAATAGAGCCAGCCAGTAAATTGTTAGCAGTTTTTGGTATTCTGAATGCTATCCAAGCAAGGTCTGCCCTGTAGAACATGTTTTTCAGGAATCAAAAGTGGAGGTAATTAGCATATTAATGTGCATTCATGTGCAGCTTCCCAGCAATGAATAGTGCAAATGTATTCCAGCAGGTTAATTAGGTCATGTTGTTGTCTGATGGCACAGCTAGTCCTATATTCCTTTTGCCTTTAGTTTTCCATTTTCTAAGTTCTGATTATGCTTCAGCATATTTTATTTTTCCATATATGTAATCCTGAGTGTTTGATAAACTTTATAAAGAGGATTTCGGTAGCTGCTGTTTAGTATGAAGGGACTACTGTTACATGATTGTTCTGAAAGCTCCAGTGAACACGAGTAAGCCATTTCATGCAACTAAAAGTTCACTGTGTTGTAGCCATGATATATCATGTCCCAAAGCAGCAGAGCAATTACTGTTGTAGCTGACAGTATGCAAAGGGATTTTGTAGCACCTCTAGGACTGAGAAAAAGAAGTTTGTGGTGTAAGCTTTTGTAGGTTGAGTCTGCTTCATCAGGTGCATCGGGTTATTCCAGATGAAATTTAGCAGACATGGGAAATTACTTGGCTGTGTAAAAGAAGCTGCAGGTGCTTTCTCCTCATATGTTGCAGGAAGAAGCTCTAAAGGATTTAGAGGATTTGGCTAAGAAACTGCCTTGGGCAGACGCTTTGGAAGTATGGAAGTTAAATACAAATCTTAAGAAAAGAAAAACAAGGCGGAAGAAAGGCAGTCAACAAAGTAATGCAAGAAAAGAGAAGCCAAAGGAAGACAAAAGTGAACACGGAGCCGTTGGTGAAGAAACAGATGAACCAGTGCAAAATACTTTGGAGTCTGCTGAAATCCAGGACCCCGAATGTACTGATGAAAAGGTACCACTTGATGAAGATGAGCAGTCTGATCCTAAAGAAGAGTTGACATCCAATGACGAAAACAAAAATGAACTGGAAGATTGTAAGAAGTGTGAAATGGAATCTGAGACACTGAAGTTTCGGGTGACATGCAACAGAGCTGGTGATAAACACAGCTTTAAATCAAATGAGGCAGCAAGAGATTTTGGAGGAGCAGTACAAGATTTTTTTCAGTGGAAGGCAGACATGACCAATTTTGATGTAGAGGTAAAATACTCTAGTAATTTTGATGGTGGGGATGGGACAATGTTCTCTAATATGCAAAGATTTAGGAATTAATTATGACAAGATTTGAGCCACTACTTGTTTCACCAGAATTCAGATATCTGATAACCAGAGTGGTCTCTAATTTACTGAAGTGCAGTGCATCTCATTCAGTGAGATAAGGAGATGAATGGAGATTGTATATGGTGCATGTCATTTCTTTGAATACCTTAGCCTGCAGAGAGGAAGAAGGTAGATATTGTTCTAGACACTAATTGGATTGAAAAATGTTTTAATGTATTCATTAAAATATTGTTATTGTGCCTTTTATTATGGAACAGTGTACAAATATGGCAGTATAAACAATTTCAAACAGTTTTTTTAAAAAATTCCAGATTAAAACAATTAACAGTTTAAGCAGGATAAAAACGTTAAACAAGTCAAAAGTTAAAACAGCTTTAAAAACTACAGTTTAAAAACAATATACAGCGGGCCTGCCATATTCATGAATTCAGGATGTGTGAAACTAACCCAATATGTACTGGAAAGTGCAAAAATATTTTAAAAATTAATTATATGACTCAGTGCAGAAGAGGGGAGCGGCAGCAAGACCTGGGTGCCAGGTGTGCATTCTGAGGCATTGCAAAGTAGGTGTTTAGTGTGCTCCTCAGAGGCAGGACATCAGGAAAGGTGTTTGCATCTTTTGTGGTGTCTGAGAGTTTGCTTTGTGGTGTGCTTGCTGCTGCCACTGCTACCCTCCATTCCTCAAGCTAGAGGTGGACTCAGAGAAATGAACGAGCAGAATTAGCACCGCTCCTGCTCCAGTCTCCCTATGGAAACTGCTGTCCGCCCAGCAATTGTGAACAGCGGCAGCACTGATCCTACTAATTTGTTCACAAACAAGCAAGCAGGATTGGCACCTCTGCTACCAACAATTGCAGAGTAACCAGCGGCTTCTCCAGGGATGGGGTAGCAGCAATTGGTGCATCTCAGTTGCAGCTTGTCACCACCAACACTGCTGCCCTACTCAATTTTTTTTCATAGGAATATGCAATTTTTCACAACATGGAATTCACAGGGAGTCCTGGAACCATTCCCTCACAAATAAGGCAGGTGTGCTATACATGTTAAAGGTTAGTTCCAAAGGCTTTAATTTAAAAAAATCTTTCTGACTTGACATCAGAAAGAAAGGAATGATGGTGCCATTCAAACCTCCGGGAGGAGATTATTCCACAGTTGGGGTGCCACAGGTGAAGAGCACCCCTCCCATTTTCTCCCATACTTTATTCCCCTCACTGTAGATATAGAGGAGGGCCCCTCCTGCAAACTTCAGTCCTCAGGTATGTGTTGTATAGTGTTGAATTCCTAAGTTATTTAGGGCTTTGTATGTAATCACCTTGAATTCATTCTGGAAGCCCCAAATGGCTGCCAGTGCCCCTCTTTTAAGACAGGCATTATGTGTTGAGTCAGTGATACTCCAGCTAGCAATCATGTTACCACATTTGGCACTAATTTTGCACTACTGTTACAGTAGGCTAATTGGAACTTACCAGTGTGTAGACTGCTGTGGCTGGGCTGTCCCCTTCCAGCAAAGTACATCACTTTAAACTGGCACCAAGCACTCTGAACCATGGGTTCCACTTGAAATTCCAGTGACAAACATGGATCTAGTAGTAGCTACAGGCCTAGTCCTTTGGGGGAGTGCAACCTTCTCTGTGGCAGTTAGCTTACCCAATTACCAACTCAAGAAGCAGCACTCCACAGAACCTCTATCTCATCAGGGTTCCGCTTCTGTTTATTGGTCCTCATCTAGCCATTGTAGTATCCAGACATTGGTCCTGCATAGCACCAACAACAAGGAGAAAGAGAGCTGGATATTATTAGCAGACCCATGGCAGCCCATCCCAGAATTCCTTATGAGTTCACCCAGTGGCTTCATATAGCTATTGAATAGCATAGGAGACAAGATGGAAACCTCAGCACTTAGCTACTCTCTTGATAACGTTTTTTAAAAATCATCTGGATTAATAAATTAGTTCCATGTGAAACATGAAGGAATGTTTGTTTTCCTGCACCACCTTAGTCTCATTTCACAAAGAAATATTATACAGGTGGCCAATAGTTTCTACATTATCTCAGGGTTTCCAGACACTGGATGCCTGCCTGTCAATGCGACACAGGCTCAAGGACTATACTTTAGCAATCCAGTGCATGCTTGCTTCATGTGCAGATGGTCTTACGTTCATTCCCTGGTATCTCCAGATAGGACTCAAATAAGTTCTGTTTCAAAAACTGGAAAGTCACTGCCTACCAGTGTTGATAATACTAGTGGGGATGAACCAGTTGATAAAGGCAGATTCTTGTGATGATTGGTAAGAACCAGTTGGGGAATATGTCAGTTGTCTTGCTCTGTTTTGTTCAGTGTAAACTCCAACTGTTAGAACAGATAGTAGGCACAGGATTTTCAGTCCCTAAATAGGACAGAGCTTGTGGATGGAGCAGGTTTCGAAATAACAGTTTGGATATTGGAAATTCTATGATCCATTTCCTGATCTTGTAAGGTAGTAGCTCTTGTAGCTTTAAAATGCAGTGATTTAGCTATAGTTAATATTTGAAGTATTTCAGATACTACGGGATTTTATTCCAGGTTCTTCTGAACATCCACAATAATGAAGTAGTAGTGGGGATTGCCTTGACGGAGGAGAGTCTTCATAGAAGAAATATTACACATTTTGGGCCCACAACTCTACGATCTACTTTAGCTTATGGTATGCTTAGGTAAGTGCCATAATCTGTCAATGGAACAATTTCAAGGTCTTCCAATAATTCCAGTGAGAAGTCAGATCTTTGCTTTGAAACTTATTTCCTGGTTACCTTGCACCTTTAAATTTTTTATCTATTACATGTATCTTTCCTTTTTTGTATATAAAAAATGATCTGAATGGGGCTTTCTTTTTGTATGAAAAACAACAGCAATATTTATTAACTAGTAATAACATTTGAGAGCCAGCTTTTCTACTTTAAACACATTAGTGTTGAATAGTGTTTTCATATCCTTTCTTTGTCTTTACCACAGATCAGATGATGAATGTTTCCTTTTGGCATCAGTTCCTTCTTTTCAATTTTTTTCAGGCTATGTGATCCTCAACCAGCTGATATAATAATTGATCCAATGTGTGGGACAGGTGCTATCCCAATAGAGGTACTGTAGCCCCCCTCCCAAAGTTTTTGTAAAGCATTGAATAGCTTGTGCAATGTAGATTGTCATCATGTACCAATTTAGGTAGAGGTAAGCCTGAGGGCTCAGTGGTGCTTTTAAGAATTCATGTGTAGGGTACTATGTTTACTAATAACTTAAACACTGAACCCTCAGAGATAGCATATTGACATATTGTTGCGAAACACTGGGTGGAATGTGTTCTGTTAAGTGATAAGATGTTATTTAAAAATGTGTACTTTTCATGCTCCTAGATATTGCTTGCTCCGATGTCAGTTTCCCAAAGTTCAGAGATTCAATTCGCTATGTTTAGAACTGCAGGTTTGGATGCATTATTCTGTGTTAGATGTATAGCGTAGCCAACTGAGTTGCCCATCTGTAACCTAACAGGATATATAAAATAAGCAAAGTGCTTAGAAGAAGTTAGTAACATGTTAGAGCAGCTTATTATATGCACTGTTGTATGTTGCAGTTGAGATCAAAAAGCCCTAGGCTTGATTAAGACTCTTTTACTGACTTCCCAACTCTGTGCTTATATTCTGTATATTTTTGTTTATCAGCACGTTGATGTCTGCAGCAGCTTCCACATGTCTCTCTGTGTAATAGCTGTCTGGGTCAAAGGGACAATCATTGGGAAATAAATGATTCTCCTGAATCCAAGAAGGGCCAATGAGTAAATTGCTCTTTTCTTTGCACGAAGGTATAGGTATCCCTTTCTCTGTGGCCACGAAGGTAGAGTAAAAAGTCCTCTACTTGGCCAGTAGGCTTCTACCTGGCAATCCTCTGGCAAAGGAGTTGTGTATAGTAGATTCATTGTGAGGCGGTAAGAATAGAGACCTGGTAAAGAACAATCAGAGTTCTTCACTGAACATGACATCCAAAAGTCTGTATGTGAACAGCTGGGCTAGTGTTTAAAGACATTCTTTCAGTCTACAGCTGAAGCAACCGTTCAGTGCCCCCCCAGAATAGGAACTGCTTCTGTCAATCTACAGTCATTTTTTGGTAGACAGGCAGCTTAACCATCAGCTGTTGATCATATCCCCAGGTTAGGGCAATTGTGTACAGAGCCTTGTCTCCCTAATTTGTCTCTTCAAGAAAAAGCCATTTCTCAAGGAGCTGTTGGTAGGATAACTTCCCATTCTAATTTTAAATTATATGATTGTTACTATCTAAAATTACATTTCAGGTGGGTTGTTACTGTTACTGAGTTCAATGTGTGTTTTTTTTATATTTTTATCTATTTGAATTATTTGTTACACATGCAAATCGCATACAACATTTATATTCCATCTCTTCTCCCCTCCCTGCACCCAGCCCTGGTATGCTGTGTCATAATTAATTTCTTTTTCCCTTTATGTGGTATATCATTTTAACTCTATCATCCACAACCTCATAGCCCTCTCTCTCCTTTACAAACACAGTCAGTTTCTTCCACCTCCTGAACCAGTTCTCTTCTCTGAGCTGACCTAGATATAACATTCGCTTCTCCAATATAAAATCAAGTCTATATATAGTATTTCCAGTTCAATGTGGGGTTTTTTTTCCTGACAGGGGGCTGCTGAATGGCCTAATTGCTATCATATTGCTGGAGATAACAATCCACAGGCTATGAAAAGAACAGCAAATAATATCTCTTCTTTACTGAAGCAAATTCGAAGTAAAGAAAGGTAAGAATGAAATACACAGCGGTGGCCTATGCAATAATTATTGGTTTTTGTCATGTGTTTACATAATGTTTTCATGTTTATCAGCTGGTTGAGGATCACATGAAACGTTTCATGAACGTTTCAATGTTCAATTTGCTGTTTTAAAAATGTAGTTATATGGATGTTGGTTCTGAAAAACATTTTTCTGATTACTTCTTGTGTGATCTGTTTTTTTGTTTTGTTTTTTAATTCATGATAGTGTATCTGCAGGAAAACCCATAGATAATATTCAGTGGGATAGCTGCAGTCTGCCATTGAGGACTGGCTCTGTGGATGTCATTGTAACAGATATGCCATTTGGAAAGAGGTAAAGTTCCATTAAATATATATGACATTTTACATTTCCTTTGTTTATAATTTGGCTCCTTAGGTAGTGCAGTGAAACTCCCAGACTTATAATGAATGGCTTGCTGAATTGCAGCATCCAGCTCTACTATGAAATATGGAGTTTAAATATCTGTGAATGTGCCTATAAGTCTCTGTCTTTGCCCTCCTAATTGTCAGCTGATATTTTGGTCTTAACTTTTTTAACACAGAACTAGTATGCCAGTGATCATGTTTACACAAAACAGAAAGCCAAGATTTCTAGTAAGTCCTGTGTACTCAAGCCTGTTGGCTCCCAGTCAGGGCATCTTGCAAGTATGAACAGGTAAACTATAGTTGGCAATAATGAGGCCCTTCAAATGTTGTTGCACTGCGAGTCCTAATAGCTCTAGCCAGCATACCCAATGGGGAGGAATGTTGAGAGTTGCAGTCTAACAATAACTTAAGGGTTACATATTTCTCACCCCTGATATAAATGAACATTTATCCTTTGTTTAGGATACCAGCTTGTTTCTCCCAAGCAAGTCTGGACACATAAGATAGGAACAAAACATTGTTTTGATTGGGAGCAACAAGCCAGGTTTTTGGGTTTGGATGATGGGCACAGGTTTGTTTATTTGCCTGCAGGAGCAGATGAACTGCATGTTTGAATATACAGCTTGTTCACAGGAAGCAGGAATTTCCTGCAGTCCTGGCTTATGATTCTGTATGAACAAGGGCATTTTGAACAGAAAAAGTGACAGTCCAGGATTTGGAAAGGGTTATTGGAACAAGAACGTATAGTTTAGTAATTCTATTTAATTTGGCAAAATAGGTAAATTTAATCACAGTTTAAAAATCCATAAGATTTGGGCTTCTCTGATCACACTCTTTGAAAAGTGAAGGCTGAGAAAAAAAAAAGGTTGGTTTTCATTGTAGGTGTGGGATGGAGTGAAGTGGTGAATTGAACACATCTATGAAATTACGGAATTGAGACCGTGAAAACCTAAGAGAGGCCTCACATTCTGAATACTTCAGGCCTCATTCAGGCTGTTCCCCTTTTCTAAGCTTTTCTTGAAATTGTTGATGCATTTTTAGGGGACTAAACATCTTTCTGAAATATGGGCTAAATGGAGATTGTTAAGATTCTGCAAGAACTACTAGAATACAAGATGAAGGTCTTCTGTAATTCAGTGCATGCAACTCTGTTTGTGTGCTGGTTAGAATAGACTTACTGTTCATAAAATCAAAAAGCAAAATAGTATTGAAGTTTTTGGTTTGTTTTCAGTAGGTTGAAATGGATTGCAGATGACTTAAACCTATGGATATGCGTATAATTCTTGTATTTGCTATAAGCCACACATGAAGGATTAGGGATACCATTATCACTTAAATTTCCTACAGCTTCTTGTACTAATTTTAAATGACCATGAATCATGTATACCAGTGGTTCTCAACCTTCCTAATGCCGTGACCCCTTGATACAGTTCCTCATGTTGTGGTGACTCCCAACCATAAAATTATTTTCATTGCTACTTTATAACTGTAACTGTAACTGTATAACTGTAACTTTTTAACTGTAATTTTGCTACTGTTATAGTTACTGTAACTGTAACTATAACTTTATAACTGTAATTTTGCTACTGTTATGAATCGTAATGTAAATATCTGATATGCAGGATGTATTTTCATTGTTAAAATTGAAGATAATTAAAGCGTAGGTTTGCTAATGAAAAAAATATATTACAATAGCTGCATTAATACAAAAGAAGATACATGCCATAGTTCAGTCAATACAGTTCATTAAAGTATATGTTCACAGCATGTCCACCTCCAAGAAACCTTCAAGAAAACTTTCTTTGAGGCTTTTTAGAGGTCATTAAGACTCCAAATCTCACCAGCCCCAACTAATAGAGCCAAGAAGGGCTGCAACCCAACAGCTGGAAGGTCATGATTTCTGACTCTTGGCTCACACTGGCTGGCAGCAGCTCTGTTTCCCAGCCATACCCGACACTGAGGCTATTTCTGCACCACACTGTTATAGTGCTATTATTCCACTTTTAACATCCTTTGGAATCCTGGGGTTTGCAGTTTAGGGAGGGGCATTAAGAAGTCTCTGCCAGAGAGCTCTTTGGCCTAAGCAAACTACAAGCCCCAGAATTCCACAGGATGTTGAAAGTGAAGATAGCACTATAACATTGTAGTGTGGAAATGGTCTGAACCTGGACTCTTTTGCATGCAAAGGACAGACTCTTTCAGCCATCAATTACCTGGCTTTAAATGATCCATTCTTCCCCAGACATGCATGCTTTGAAAGAGGGAAGGAAGATCTCCCCCCACACACACACTTTGTAATCCTGCAAGATAATGTTTAAGAGCAAAGGGATCTTAAGTATCATGAGAGGAAGGGCCATCTTCACTGAGAAAACGTGTTGATGTTTGCAGATGGGTTGGATGAGTAGTATCTTGCATTATGAGACTGACTGGCTGACTGGCTGCCCTTTTAAGGCTTCTTCCTGCCTATCAAGAGCCTTTAGGGCTCGTTTCATATTTAGCTAATGCTTGGGGAAAACAAAGGGCATTTCCGCACTAGACTGTTATAACAATATTATTCTACTTTCAACATCCTGTGGAATCCTGGGGTTTGCAGTTTAGGAAGGGGCATTGAGAATTCTCAGCCAGAGTGCTCTTGGGCCTCAGGAAACTACAAACCTCAGCATTCCACATGACAGTGAAAGTGGCATAATAGCACTATAGTAGCGCACTGCGGAAATGGCCAGGTTGTAGTGTGTTACACGTGCCAAGATCTCTGTTACAAGGAGTCAAAAGGATCCTGCCAAGCAGTGAAGCGCGTGTGGACCTTCGAGCTGGCCGTCCACTTGCAGGGAGCCCACGGATGGATTTCATGGGGTTTTCTCGGGCAATGAATACCCGCACAAGGGCCCTGCCGGTTCTCTCCTCTAAATCGCAGCCCCCAGCAGGGTGGTGTGGGCGCCTGCCTCGCTCCCACTTCCTTCAGAGCCACCCCGAGGGGCAGCGAGCTTTCCACCGCTCTGCGTCTGCAGGGCCCCCACGGTGAGGCGGGGACGCTCACCTGGGTGGAAGGTGCCACCCCAAGGGAAGCACAGGCCGTTTCCGCACAGGACTGTTATAGCGCGATGATTCCACTTTCAACCTCCTCTGGAATCCTGGGGTTGGCAGTTTGGGGAGGGGCCCCTATCCTCCCTAAACTGCAAACCTCCAGATTCCAAAGGAGGTTGGAAAGGGACTAGTAGCACTATAAGAGCACAGTGTGGAAACGGCCGGAGTGTGGCCATGCAGCTCCCCATACTGCTTGCCGGGAGCAGAGCGCTTTCCTGCCTTCCCCTTCCTGCGACTCACTGGCGAGGAGCTGCGCTGGGCCAGTGCTGAGCCACCGGGCCTGGCTGTTTCCGCAGCTGGGCCATGCCAGCGCCACACCGAGGCGGAGGAGGAGGAGGGCGGCGGGGAAGGCGCAGCGTGGCCCGCTGCAGCAGCAGTGCTCGCCAAGCCGCCGCCACCACTGCCATCGCAGGGTCGCTCCACAAAGACGCAGCTGAAGCCGGAGGGCAGCACGAGGGGGCGGAGGCGGGCCCTCCCTCCCTCCCTCCCTCAAGGGCCCGGGCCCGGCCCAGCGTCCCCAAGTGGGGCAACGCCGAGGGGAAAAGGCGCCTGCCCGCCTTTGTGCATGGACGGAGGGGGAGGGGGAGGGGGAGGGCGGCGAGGAAGGCGCGGTGTGGCCCAACAGGGGTGCCCGGCCCGCTGCAGTAGCAGTGCTCGCCAAGCCGCCGCCGCCACTGCCATCATGGGGCCGCTCCACAAAGACGTGGCTGGAGCCGGAGGGCAGCACGAGGGGCCGGGAGCGGAGGCGGGCCTTCCCTCCCTCCCTCCCGAAAGGGCCCGGCCCAGCATCCTCGGCTGAGGCAACGCCGAGGGGAAAGACGCCCACCCGCCTTTGCGCGTGGACGGAGGAGGAGGAGGAGGGCGGTGGGGAAGGCGCAGCGCGGCCCAACGAGGGCACCCGGCCCGGCCCGCTGCAGCAGCAGTGCTCGCCAAGCTGCTGCTACTGCCATCGCGGGGCCGCTCCACAAAGACGCGGCCGGAGCCAGAGGGCAGCACGAGAGGGCAGGGGCGGAGGCGGGCCTTCCCTCCCTTCCTCCCTCCCGAAAGGGCCTGGGCCTGGCCCAGCATCCCCAGCTGAGGCAACGGCAAGGGGAAAAGGCGCCGAACAAGAGGAGGAGGCGGCCCAAGTGAGAAAGGCTGCTGGCAGGGGGGCAGCGGCGGCGAGGGGGAACAGCGACCCCTGTGAAAGAGTCATTCGATCCCCAAGGGGGTCGCGACCCCCAGGTTGAGAACCGCTGATGTACACCATTAGTGAAAATAAATGCACTAGCACAAACAGGATGTGCTGGATATGGATTCATTAAAAGGTATGTTTATTTTCTATTGGTTCTTATTTTTATTATAGAATAGGATCTAAGAAGAAGAACTGGGATCTCTACCCATCCTGTCTGATGGAGATGGGTCGAATCTGCAGACCTAAAACAGGCAGGGCTGTGCTGCTGACTCAAGACAGGAAATGTTTTGCTAAGGTAGGTAGCAGTGGGCTTTTATTCTTCTATTTTATTCTTCTTTGTGTCTGCCACCTAAAGGCAGAAAAGTTAATTGGACTTAACACTGTGTAGGAAAGAAGAAAGACTGTACATGTATTGAGAATGAACACAGCTTCAACTGAAAGTCAGAAAATATCCTTTAGTTTGGATCATAAAGAGTTGCCATTTATTTTTATTGCTCAGCTGTGTAATCTACATATTTCTGCATTCTAAAATTGTGTTTCAAAACTAAAGATTGAAGAGTTGTCTTCTTTTAAAAACAGAAGTAATTTTAATATTTGATTTCTTGTTACTTTCAGTTTTCCTTGATTTAAAGAAAAGAATGTTTCAGCAAGGGACTACAATAAAATTAAAATTTTGATACATTTATCTTGCCATTTGAAAATGAATAGCTATCTGTAATAAATATCTGCCAGATCTGTCAGGAGAAACTTGAACATGTTTTGCATTTCAGGCCTTGTCAAAAATGGGACATCTGTGGCGAAAATCTCACACAATCTGGGTGAATGTTGGAGGCCTCCACGCTGCTGTTTACCTCCTGAAACGTACTGGAGAAAAAATTGAAGATTTAAGATCACACTGGTAAAGTCTTGACCAGTATACTAGAGCATACGTGCATTTCTGAAAGCCATTTATAAAATGTCTGACTGAGATTCCAGTTCAGCCAATCATAACTATATTGAGTGAGGCTGAAAATATGAGCAGGTAACCAAGCTTAATGATCAAGACCATTTGTGTCATATCCAGCTAGAACCTCTTGAAAGAGCTTTCAGGGCTCAAGTAGAAAAATGTAACCAGTTTATTCATCAAACTAGAAACTTCTCTGTGTGCCTGTGTATCTGACTAAATGTTTCAGTTTTGGTGCAGATCTATTTTTCATTTTCACAGATAAAGTTATCTGCTTTTGTGGAAAGGCTGGTATGGTATAACAATAACCTCAAATTGCAGAAGGGCACATCAAAATCCTGAAGACAGGAATTTTTTTTAGTGTTAATCAGCTTAGAATTTGTTTTAGGTAGGCAAAATTACTTTAATGAGAAGATTTTGCCATTGGAGAAATATCTCCATTAAATATTGTTTAGCATTGCCAAAAATGGGCAACAGGGGTACTAGAAAGTTTTGCATCTGTTCATAATTTGATAATAAATGGGCTCTGGATTGCAGCCTATGCCCTTGATAATGCTGCCTGGTTTCTCACCTGCTACCTCAGCTGTTTACTTTGATATGCCATGTATACTGCTATTGTACATTGGGTTGAAAACATGTTGCATCAGCCTTTGTAGTTTCTGTAGTCATGGTTATAACTCACAATAAGACTTGAAAAATGCTGTAGTTATCTTCACATAAACTTATTTTCCTTTGGACACATAATAGAATCAGAATGAACCTAATCTAACAGTGACGTGCACTTAACAGTGTCATCACCTAATAAAGAATACAGTCAACAGCTGGAGATCAGTAATCTCTTTTGACCCTTCAGCAGAATCTAGGGTCACAACTGTGCTCAAACAGTGGTTAAAAGTGGATTGTGTCCACTGTTTATATGAGTACTGAAAATGATTTGTCAAATTTGAGAGCCTTTTATCTATCAGTTTGAAAACCACCATTAAAGAAAACCTACTTATTCAAAATTAATGGATTGGATGCACTGTCCATTGGTCTAGAACAGTGGTTCTCAACCTGTGGGTCCCCAGATGTTCGTGGACTTCAGCTCCCAGAAGGCCCAGCCACTATGGTCAATGCTCATGGCTTCTGGGAGCTGAAGTTCACAAACATCTGGGGACCCACAGGTTGAGAACCACTGGTCTAGAAAGAACATACCAATCAAAACCCTATGTTATACACGTTGGAATTTTTTTTAATTAAATGAAGGTGGGGAGGAATGTGTGGCTGTGAGAAGCTACTGAATTAACGTTCTTTCATGAGAAATAAAGTACCAGCACTGTTGCAGTTAATTGTAAAAAGGTTGTCTTTAAAGCACTTTTGCCTTCCCATGTTATAATCTCTTACCATTGGGGGTCGTTTTCATGTTTCACAGTAGTATGTTGCTGCACTGAATTTAATTTTTACTTGTATGTAATAAAAGTTTTTACCATGATTCTATCTCTTGTTGTGGTGCATATTTCTAGTGCTCATAAAATGATTTTATAATTATATTTTCCAGCATTTCTTTAAAATACAAATCCATAGAAAATAATCAGAGGCCAGTATCCATTCATACTTATTGCTACCTCTTTCCTTAATTTACGGGTATATAACTGAACTGAACTGGAATCTAAATCTGATGGCATCTGATACTGTAAATGTTACTATATTGTAGTTGAGTTCTTTCTGATTAAAATTTTTAAAAATGGTCTCTTTAAACACTATAAAGGCAGGTTTTTTCATTGTAGTCACAAATGAGTGACCCTTAATTTAGGACAGATTTTGAGCAAAGAATCAATAATATGTGAATGTTGGTTAAATGTACTGATGCAGTGAACTTTTTTTCATATGGCAGGTAAATACTTGTCTAAAATCCCACAGTCTTTGGAACACTCTGTGGGATACTGCAGCACAAAGGAATTGTGCATTTTGTATTTATTTTTCTCCTAGAAATTATCTCCTAGAAATTATAGTTACAGTGGACCCTCTGTATCTTCAGGGGTTCTGTTCCAGGATGCCCCCATGAATACAAAAAAACACAAATGCTCATGTCCCATATTACTAAATGGCAGTGATGTGTGTGTGTGGACATGACACGCATGTTGCTGCCATTTTAGGTATGAGATGTGCCGCTCCATGATTGCTTGAATTTGTAGGTGTGCAGGTCGCTTATATGGACAGCCCACTGAACATTTTCTTAACCATAGAATAAGTGTGCTCCTACAGATTATAAGGTATCAGACAATTAGTCCATTGTATTAAACGTGCAAGCTAGAATTGTACAAATTACATTTCTTTTCATCTTCTCCAGAAATTATTGTATCTTTTCTATTAGTTTTAATTTTTGTAAGCTGACAGACAAGCACAAACACCAAAATAAAGGAAGAATAAGGGGGAAAGGCCATTAAAAAACCTAAAACAAAAACCCATTATCGCAAGATGTCCCCCACACAGTAACATCTCCCTACCCACGTCCCATAACCACCTCCCTGACTTCTGCTCTTTATGACTGCAGTTGCTCAACAAGTGCTTATATTCTCTAGTTTGCCATACAGGTATGTGTATGTATATGTGTGGATATGTATGTATATGTATATATTTCACTCTTCTTTGACACCCAGAGAAGAGTATATACTAAATATTAAAATCTATCTTTGCCCCATCCCCAAATCTTATTTTCACATATGAAGGGTTGCCAGATTTGAAGATAGGTTTGTATTGAATTACTCTTTAACCAATTCTTTTGTCTATTGTAGCGAATTCCATTATTATTGATCCATTCTTCCACCCTCAGAATTTGCCTCTGTCTCCAATATCTTGCAACCATTATTCTTGACGCTTTACTCATACAGGTTAGCAAAAGTATTCTCTTTCAATTTTATCTTCATAGTCTATCATGTTTAGGAGTAACAGTTCAGTCTAAATGCTATTTCAGCATTCAAAAATCATTTGAATCTGCAGTCATCCCTCCACATTTGCTAGGGTTAGGGACACAGGACCCCTGTGAAAGTGAAAAAACCGTGAATAACTCTAGGCCCTGCCAAACATATTTAACACAAGTATGATCATATTCAACCCACCGTGGATTCTTCTGAGACATCAGGGTTCCTTCACAAGGCAGAAATGGGTGACTGGTGGGGCTTACTGCCACCTCCACTGCTGCCCCACACCTTTTGTAATAGGGACTTACAAGCCTTGTTTACAGTTTCTCAATCTCACATGGCTTACAGTCCCTATTAAAAATGGCATAGGGAGGCAGCAGAGGTAACAGCAAATAATCTATGAATAATCAAATCCGCAAGAGTGAAACCCGCAAATGTGGAGGCTGACTGTAATTAGTAAACAAGATTTCCTTCCTTTTTAAAAGTCCAGCACTGGTGGTAGAAGGTACCATCCTGTTTATTACATTACCAATATTATTATTCATATTTTTATAGATTTTAGCCAACTTAACAGGAACCAAGTACCACCTGTACATCATCTTAAGGAAATTTTCCTTATATAACTTCTCCCTTCCTCTCTCCCACTGTTCCAGTTGAATAGGATGGCCTATATTCCTTGCCCATTTTTCCGTAGAGCTTTTGCTTTGCTCTTCCTCAGTTTTGTATTTTAATAATAATTTATATATCTTAGCTATTAAAGAAATTCTCCTTAAAGATTACCTTCACAAATTCTGATTCATCTTTTTCAAAACTGAATTTAATTTTGTCTTCCCTAAACCTTTCTCTTTGTTGAAAATAAGTTAATCATTGTAACTTAAATCATTCTTCTCCCAATTTCTGATGATCCTTTAACTTCCAACCTCCTTGGTCAAACTCCAGTAGCTCTGGGTATTTTAACTGTTTTTGTAGGCTTCCTAATTCCTTTCTATGGAAAGCTTCCTGTGGTGATATCCAACTGGGTGTTCTTACACCAAATCAATCCTTACACTTTCCCCACACTTGCAACAGTGGTGTCCTGATAATATGATTTATGATTTCTGAATTTAACTTTTCTGTACCAAAGGTACACATGGCACTCAAATTTCAGCTCATGGCTCTCTAGCTCTAATAATCTTTTATTTTCTAATGAGATCTATTCCTTCAACCATATTAGACACGAGGATTCAAAATACAATTACATCTCAGGTAGATCCAGCCCTCCTTTTTTTCTTTCACATCTATCATTAATTTCCCTTTTATTCTTGGCTTCCTTCCTGACCATATAAATTTTGACAACTCTATTTGCCAATGGTATATTCAAATGAATAATCAGAGTAGTTTAAAATAATACATTAATTTCAGCAATGCACTCATTTTGACAAGTGAAATTCTGCCTAATAATGACAACAAATTGTGCCTTCTGCTTACATCTTTCTTATACTATCACATCTTGACGTAGTTGTTTTCATACAGTTTCTGGTTATTAATGCTTAAATGTATATCTAAGTTCTTTACTTTCTTCCTTATTTCTGATTCTTTTTCCTCCTGACCCAGCATATTCTTGGTTAGGATTTTAAATTTATCACAATTCACTTTAAACCTGAAAACTTTCCATACTCTTAGATTACTTTCAACAAATACTCCACTCTTAACTGGGGGTGCATGTGACTGGGCCTGCTTCTTCTCTCTCAGATGGATAGGGCAGCTCCCCAAATCTGATAACGTGCTTTGTCACTTCACCTCTGCCTTCCTCTTAACACACTTCTTTTGAGTAAAGAGCAAAGCTTTTCAATGGTTAATTAGAACCCCTTTCAAGTTTTATGGTAGCATGTTTTCCTTTTGGGTGTTAAATACTGTATATTAGCTGAGTCCAAATTTATAAAAATAAACTATAATCTTTATTAAAATAACAAACAGAACAGAGAATTGGAGTTCATATGCAGTTCAAAGCCAATATAGTTCTTCAAAGTTCATTTGAACAGTTTCCTTATGTCTTGAAATCCTTTTATAAGTACCAGTAACACAAACAGCCATTTGGCTTCCCTGTCACCAAAGGCTCAGTATTCCTCTGGAAAACATAAATACTCTAATTCCTTCTGTGTATTTTCCAAAATGCATGAAGACAAACTGAGGGAAGTATATAAATCCGTTGCATTCTTCCTGTATGAGATACTTGTGGACCTGAAATTTCAGTTCACAGTGTTAAGAACACCTGACAAAGACTTGGGGATTCTGTTTATTTGACCATAAATAGGGATGTGGGATTGTGAAATATCAGCTGACAAATGGAGAAAACAGGTTCAAATCTCCACTCAGCCTCCATGAAGCTGAGACTCGGGGCCATTCACAATCCCTCAGCCTGGCCTCCCTCAAAGAGAACTTAGTAGGATAAAATGGTAGAGGGGAAATGACCTTGTTTATTCATTTGTTCATTTTTGTAACTAGGTGTTTACTGTATGTATTTAGAGCTGTGCCTCCCAAACTTGGGTCCCCTAATATTATTAGGCTACGCTTCCCAGCGTCTCCAGCCAGCAGAGTTAATTATGATAAATTCTAGAAGATACCGAAATGGGAGCATAGGTGGTCTAGAGCTATATCCCATAGCTTAAATGAAAAGTGAAGGTAGGCCCTGGAATTTGAGAGATTGTGATATCAGAGCTCAGCCAATCCTTGAGGCTTATGCTACCATAGTAACTCATCTTGAGTATTTGTGACATTGCAGACCTGACTTTGTCCATAGCTAAAAAGGACCTGACTTTCAGACAGTACGTTTGATCCCAGGTAGAGGAGGAGGTGGAAAGGAGGGGGAGATCCAGCAGATCAAACACAACCATTTGTGATGAGAAGGCAGGTTCACTCATTTTGTGGACTTGCTAAGGAGGAAGCAAATTTGGAGCTGGAGGCGGGTGGAGATCTGGAGCCTAAAGCTTGCTGATGTCAGCTGATGGACCTGGCAGAAGACAGTGATGTTAGTGGCTGCAGAAGCTGGTGGAATTTGCATTCAGAAATGGGTGGAAATTGCAAGGAAGAGAGGCTGCTGGATGTAAGCCAATGGAAGTTCACTTTTGGAAGTCAGCTGATGGAAGGTTGGTGGATATACTGGGATGTGTCAGTGCGTGGTACAAGAGCGGCTGTTATCTGGCTAACTTTCTTCTGGGGATGTTGCCTGGGATGTGTGTTTTGTTGGTGAGGTAGAGAGTGTTGGTGTGCCTGTGAGTGAATGTGATCCACTGGTGGAAATTCATGGGTGGAAACCACCGGAAGTTGTCAGGTGGAAGTCAGAGATGAAGTCACTAGACAGAAGCCGAGGCAGTTCAAGATCACCCAGTGGCTTTCCATAGCCAATTGGGGAATCAAACTGTGGTCTCCAGGGCTGTAGTCCAATATTCAAACCACTATGCCAGACCACTTGCTGGCTGCCTCATTAAACCATACATCCTATTAAAACACTACTTCTAACACAGTAACAATTAAAATAGTTAAAATATGTATTACGTACTGAAAATAGCTCATCTAATTGCTTATCATGTATCTCTAGTTAGTAAAGGCTGAACCCCTGTTTAAATAGGAAGGTCTTTATCTGCAAAATGACAACAGAGAGGAGGCAGATAGGAATTTGAAAGCCTAGGAGTAACCACCAAGAAGGCTGTCTCCAGTGTCATCACCAGCTGAGGGTCGCCTGAGGGACACCTCAATGTGCTCCAAATAATGGGGAATGGGAATTAGCAAGAGCACAAGCTAAGCAATGCAAGAGGCAGGGCAACCTAGCGAGATCTTGGACCCAATGTTTACAGGGTCAGGCCGAGTCAATAATCAAACAGAAATGAATAATAATTGTTTTCCTTCATTTTGAAACACAGTCAACATGTATGTATGCAAACACTCACACAGACCTACCTAATGAAAGAAAGGTAGGAGTTGGACAGAGGATTTTAAGAGGGATTTTTCAGGGGAAATACTACACCTGATCTGGAAGCCCGGGGAGTCAGAAGAGAGGTCAGTTGGAGCGGAGATTCTCAGCACGTGGAAGCTGAGAGGAAGGCTCAGCAAACGGAGTGGCAGCAAGGCGGAATGGAAGCCAAGAGCGATCCAAAGAAGCGCTCAAAATCAGGGGGTCTTATAGGGGAAAATGTGCCTGTAGGCTAGTCCGTTCCTGGGGAAAACAACGGGTTTTGGGCTGGAGACAAAAGCCTCCAAAAGACCAGTATTTAGCATGATTGAATTATGACAGAGTTGTCAATAGCGCAGATAGTATGCAAACGAGAAGTGCTTGACAGTTGGATATTCGGCTTGTCAAGCTGCCTGCTCAGGGCAGGGGATGAACAGGTTGCTTACCTGTAACTGTGGTTCTTCGAGTGGTCATCTGTGCCCTCATACATTAGGAGCTTTCGCGCCTGCGCGGTAGCATTCGGAAAATTCTCGAGCTTAGTAGCTTGGTGGGAACCCCTCCCCCATCCCGGTACTGCGCATGCTCAGCCCACCAAGCAATGGTCACTCCTCAGTTCTTGGTCCACTGAGAAAAAAGGGACCTGCAAAAGAGGGGACGGTTGGGTGCGCATGTATGAGGGCACAGATGACCACTCGAAGAACTACAGTTACAAGTAAGCAACCTGTTCTTCGTGGTCTCTGTGCCTCGTACATTAGGAGACTGTGTAGCTTACCGGTAGGATGGTGGATCAGGTCCTAAAGAACGGAAGCCAGCACAGAACGTCCAAACTGAGCATCTCAACGGGATCAGCAGTCTAGCCTGTAGTGGCACACGAAGGTCGATGGCTGGGACCAGGTCGCCAAACGGCAGAGTTCCTGCAGGTCAACTCCCTGTAGGAGGGCTGCAGATGTCGCCATGGCTCCGGTGGAATGAGCCTGAAGGAACGCTGGCGGAGGCTTCTTGGCAAGCTCGTAAACGAGCTGAATAGTCTGGACCACCCACTCAGAGAAACATTGGGTGGAAACTTTGTGACCTCTTCGACACCTGCCATAGCACACAAAAAGGTGTGGGGTCTGTCTGAAAGAGGCAGTCCTGTCCTTGTAGAAGGCCAAGGCCCGACGGACATCCAAGGAGTGAAGGGATGCTCCAAAGATGTAGTTGGGTCCGGGTAAAAGGTGGGCAAGCTGATGTCTTGACTCAGGTGGAAGTTAGATACCACCTTCGGCAGGAATGAAATGTCAGGCCTAAGGACCACCTTGTCCCTATGGAAGACGAGATATGACTCGTCAGATCGCAGGGATGTCAGCTCTCCCGCCCTCCTAGCAGAGGTGACCATCACCAAGAAGGCAGTTTCATGGTGAGCAGCCTGTCATCTGCAGTTGCCATGGGTTCAAAGGGTGGTCTAGTCAGCTGCAATAGCACCAGCGATAGCGACCACGGCAGTAGCAGCAGTGATACTAGTGGGTAGAGGTGCTGCAGGCCCTTCAAAAACTGCTTCACGGTACCATGAGGGAAGGAGCCACCGATGGAGATCGTGGTGGTTGGTATGCCACAATAGCAGCAAGGTAAACCTTCAAGGGCAGGAAGGCCGAAGGTGTAGGAGAAAGTGGGGCACGGTAGGCAGGTTGACAGGCGATACCAGCTCTTGTCGTTCCTCCGCAAAGGCAACGAAGCGCCGCCACTTATAGTGGTAATTGCGGCGTGTCGAGTTTTTCCTGGCCGCGGTCAGACATTGCCGATGACAGGATCGTCTAGGGCGATATCCTCCAGGCATGGAGGGCCAGGAGCGGCAGGTCCGGGTGGAGGACTAGGCCATTGGAGTGCGACAGCAGGTCCGGTACCTTCGGAAACAGGAGAATTCGTCCACGGGCGGCCTCGAACAGGGGGCCGAACCAGCGCTGCCTCGGCCAGTATGGTGCCACGAGAATGATGTCTGCTCGGTCCATGTGGATCTTCAATATCACCTGGCCCAGGAGGGAGAACGGAGGGAATGCGTAGAGGAATCCCTCGTTCCACCGGAAATGGAAGGCGTCACCGATGGAGTGGCGATCGCGGCCGGCCCTCAAGCAGTACCAACGACACTTCGCGTTCTGGCTGGTGGCGAAGAGGTCGATCGTCAGCTCGCCCCATTGATCCCGAACCATCTGGAAAGCCTCACTGGAGAGAGACCACTGGTGATAGCATGAGGTATTCCTGCTGAGGGCATCCGCTGCGGTGTTCTCCTGCCCGGCCAGGTGGCCGCCACCGGATGGATCCAGAGAGACACACCAATCCCAAAGGTCGAGGGCGATGTTGAGGAGGGTGGTTGAATGAGTCCCTCCTTGCCTGTTGATGTAGCAGATCGCCATCGTGTTGTCCGTTAGGATCAACACTGTGCGGCCTGTGACCAGGTGTCGAAATGCCTGTAGAGCTTTCGAGATGGCAAAGAGCTCGAGGGCGTTGATGTGGAGAATGGTCTTGTGACTGATCCATCGGCCGCAGACTCTGAGGTCGCCGCAGTGCTCTCCCCACCCGTAGAGGGATGCATCTGTCGTTGCCGTGACTTTTGGGTTCTGCTTCCGGAACGGCATGCCCGACAGGTGACTGTAAGACTGCCACCACAGCAGGGACTGGCGCACCTGTAGAGGTAGCTGGTAGCGGCATGCCTGGTCACCCAAAGAGGGATCGAAGACCTGAACAAACCAGTGCTGAAGCGGTTGTGTACGAAGCCTGGAGAGGTAAGTCACAGCGGTCGTTGAGGCCATGTACCCGAGGAGTTGTTGGATTCTTCTCGCTGTTACCGTCGGGGCGTGGAAGATGGTAGATGCTGCCCGACGAAGCATTCGCGCCCGGTCCATTGGTAGATACGCCCTTGCCAATACCGTGTCCAGGGTTGCCCCGATGAAGTCGAGAACCCTCGTGGGCTCGAGATGGGACTTCTTGGGGTTGACTCGGAGTCCGAGACGGGTGAGAAGAGTAAGTGTCCGATGTATGTCCCTGTAGAGTTTCTGTTTGCAGGATGCCACCAAGAGCCAATCGTCAAGGTAGGGGTAAATTAGACGCCCTTTGTCTGCAGGAACGACACCACGGGGGCCATGCACTTGGTAAAGACCCTGGCGTGGTCGAGAGTCCAAACGGCAGCACCCTGTATTGGTAACAGATGCCGTCGACCGCAAACCGCAGGTATCGTCTGTGCTGCGGACGAATGGGGATGTGGAAGTAAGCGTCCCGAAGATCGATGGAGGTGAACCAGTCCCCTCATTGAAGGAAAGACAGGATCGATACGTACCATCTTGAATCTCTTGGGGCGGATGTAGTCGTTCACTCCTCTGAGGTCCAGGATAGTCCGCAGGGTCCCGTCCGTCTTCAGTACGGTGAAGTACCTTGAGAAGAAGCTGGTGGTCTTGGTTGAGGACGGAAGTGCCTCGATCGCTCCCTTTTGTAGAAGGGACTGGATCTCTTCCAGCAGTACCGAGCTGGCCGGGGTGGAGTAGTAGACTCCTCACGGTGGAATATCTTGAAACTCTGTGGCATAGCCAAGACGGACGATAGTAAGTACCCAAGAGTCCGTAGTGACTTTCCGCCACTCAGCGAGGTGTCTGGCCAAGCTCAGCTGATCTTCTAGGGCTGCTGGGAGGGTGAAGGCTGGTATCGGTGGCGACCTGCACAACATATCAAAACCAGGACTTCACCCCAGACAAAGAGTTCTTGCAAGAGGAAGATGGGCGTCTTTGAAGAGGTCTCTGTGTGGTAGATAAAGTGAATCGCTGGGACGCAGTCGATCGTGGGGACCGCGGTTGGTATGTGGAGGAGGAGGAGGACCTATGCCACGATGGCCGGGAACCGAAGCTCGGCAAGAGTGGGGCGGTTGGTTGATGCCCATTTTCTTGGCCGTTAGACCTTGACGAGGTGTCCATAGCCTCATCCGTTGAGGTATGGAACAGTCCCTGGCCGTCAAATGGGAGGTCCTCAATCCTCTTGCGGCTGTCCTCCTGGAGCCCCGACGAACACAGCGACGCGCCCACCATCACCCTCGAGGTAGCCTCCACGGCATGCCTCGAGGAGGCGATCTGTTGGTTTGAGACCGCCACAGCCTCGTTGAAAAGCTGTGTGGCAGTTGCGTGGGAGTCCTCTGGTAGATTCACGAGGAGCGGGGCGAACCGGTCCAGGAGGTTATGATGGTCCCTGCAAGACAGGCCATCGTGTTCAGAGTTCTGGCGACGAGAGAGGTGGCAGAGTAAAACCGCCTGCCAAAGGTGTCGAATTTACGGCCTTCACGGTCCGGCGGGGTCGCGTGTGCTCTGTTACCACCCTTGGTCTGAGCCGATTCTACCACGATGGAGTTTGGGACCAGATAACTGAAGAGGAACTCCATGTCCTCCCTCTGGGTTTTGTAGAGGTGCTCAAACCAGTGTGGAATCGGCTGAGCCGAGGCTGGCTTTGCCCACAGTTGTTTCAGGGTGTCCAATAATGTCAGCAGAAAAGGCAGCAGCGCAGTAGATGGTAGGCGCATCTCCAGGTACTGGAAGACGGGATCGTGCGTCACTGGAGCCAGTTCCGCAACCTTCAGGCTGAGAGCTGTGGCCATCTGTAGAAGGATCGCGGAGAACTTCTGAACATCTTCCAGTGCCGACTCTGGTCCCGGTTCCCCGAAAGCCAGTGGAGGTGACTCGTGGGAAGACGGAGTCAAGTCCTTCAGAGTCAGAGTCAGACTCATACGACTCCGAAGAAGGGGTCGAGATCTCTCCACTGATTTCTCTGCAGATGGCTTGCAGGGGGAGAGCCAAGGTCACCGTTGGAACAGTCGACAGCACCGGTACCGCAGACGATGTTGTGGCTGGGATCGGTGTGACTTCGACGGGCACCACCGAGGGCCGAGGGCGGTGAACAGCCTGTGTCGTCGACGTCACCCGTGTCACTTGTGCCAAGGTGGCTTGAGGCACAGCATGCGTCACCGTCAGTGTTGTCCTCGGGGAGATGACACTGCCCTGTAGCGGGGTGAGGGCTCCCTAGACCTCCGATGGCGCAGCGAGATCGATCGGTGAGAGGGCGATTGACTTGGCAGCCTCTTGTAGCGGGAGCGGTAGGCTTCCCCCGGAGGGCGAGCAGGATCGGTGCCGTGGTGACCAGTACCGTATGTCTGGGTGGTACCTATCCCTGTATGACTGGGAGTATGAATAGTAGGACCCCGGGTGCTCGCGCCAGAGGTTTCCTGTCCGTACCTACCGAGGTAGGAGGAGGAGGTATACACCGAGTCCCCAGAGTGGACTCTCTCAAGGCACATCTCCCTATGGCGAGGAGATGGAGGCCTGGCTCTCTGCTCGGGAGAGCAGGACTCGCTCCGTCTAGAGCAATGGTTCTCAACCTGTGGGTCCCCAGGTGTTTGTGGACTTCAGCTCCCCGAAGCCCCAGCCACTATGCTCAATGCTCAGGGCTTCTGGGAGCTGGAGTCCACAAACATCTGGGGACCCACAGGTTGAGAACCACTGGTCTAGAGGCTGGCCGGTGACTGGGCAAAGGCCGATGTCAGGCCACAACCTCCTCCCGGCGGTCGACTGATGTACAGTGACTTGGCAGGGTAACCGCAGCCGTTAACTCGGGCGGTTCCGAAGGCAGGATCTCCACGGCCTGCTCCTCGTCCGACACCTCGAGGACCTCTTGGTGGTCTGAGTGCTGTTTTGGATCCCCAGTGAGCTGGGTAGGTGGAGGCTCGGGAGGCGAGGCTCCTTCAAAGGGGAGCGCCTCTTTTCCTTCCTTCTCTTTTTTTTCTCCTTCTCCTTTCTGATGTCCTGGGTAGGAGGACACTTCCTTTGGGCCAGCGTCAGGGCTTGGAGAAGGCCGAGGCCTGTGAGCCTGCAGGTTCCTCATGAGTTGGAGGAGCCGATAGCTTCGGAATCCTCGGAAGCTTCGACATCGGTACCGAGCCCGGTACCAACGAAGTGGACGGAGCAGCAGCCGCCGACATGGTCGCTGGGCAAGTCGATTTCTCCGCCATCACCACGCTAGTCACGGGCAGTTCCTGCGCTTGCAAGGACTCTTTCCAACAATGAGACTTGAGTCTTTGCTGAGCGGTTGCGGAGGGTTTGGTGAGTGAACTGCCGGCAAACAGGGCAGGCCTGAACGTTATGGGCCTCGCCCAAACAGAAAAGGCACTCACGGTGTCTGTCTGATAAAGTGGCCTTCCGCCCGCAAGAGATGCAACTTTTAAAAAGCGCCGACATAGACGAAAGACAAAGTCCAAAGAGAAAAAGGGGGTAAAAGGGGGTTCAAATACCAGAAATCAGTCCGAAATCCAAAAACCGTAAGCCAAAAATCGAAATCCGAGTCAAAAACCGAGATGAAAATGCCAAGAAGCACAAGCCACTAGAAACCTTCCCCTTCACTATGGCGGACAAGAAAGAACTAGGAGTGACCGTTGCTCAGCAGGCTGAGCATGCGCAGTACCAGCATGGGAGAGGGGTTCCCGCCAAGCTACTAAGCTCGAGAATTTTCTGAATGCTACCGTGCAGGCGCAAAAGCTCCTAATGTATGAGGCATAGAGACCACAAAGAACTTTTGTATGCTGCGTGCATACATACTGTGACTTTAAAGTGTACTTGCCTGGAGGTCTCCTGAAGCGGCATTCCGGCAACTGCTGGCCTGCCTGGATTTATTTTGTATTGTTCAGCTATTTCCAGCTGTGCCCATGTGTGTGCTTGTCCGAGGGCCTTGCAAGCACATGTAGAGGAATGGTTTGTGATGGCCAAATTCTTGATATCAAATGATATCTAATATACCACAGGTCCGGACTAGGAACTACAGTAACATGAGCCTGGCAGGGTGGTGGGAAGGAGCAAAAGCCTTCTCCCAAAGAGTACAAGACAGGAGGCTCATGTGGGGATGTTTTGATGCTGTCGTCTTTATAGTATGTTTGTATATTCTCAAGAACCAATAATAAACCCATTACCACTGCTACAGCTCTGTGCTTGGTGCATTACAAAGTATCAGAGAATTCCTATCTCAAAGAGTTTGTGTATCTCTGGGTTCTTTGGGACCAATTATAATTGAATATTGTAAACAGAATCACAATTTAAGTCCCAATATATGTATTTTATAACATTGCAAGGAATTATAAAATTTGATACAGAATGCACTGTCCCAAAAATTCCAAGCATCCAGTGAGGTGCCAGTGCAGGGCTTTGTTACAGGACTCTTTTGCCTGTATTTGTCAGTACTATAGCAAAGTTTGGATGCAATCCTAAAATCCAAAATAAACTAAATAAATAAATAAAAACAAATGAAATATAGAAATAACACTACAAAAAAATTACGCTTTTTTCCTTCCTAAATATGTAGCTGAAAATACTACTGCCATATACTCCAGGTGAAAAGGGCCTACATCTTAGCCAGGCAGCTGGAGTTCCTCTCCAACAATACCTCACTCCTATTTTTTTCTGGAATGAACAAGTACAGCCCCTTCTTTAAGGTTTTCCTACCTACTGGACCAAACCAAAAAGTCATAGGAGTTACACTCTCTCCTCCTGACATACTGTTGTCCCAACAGTTACTCAACAGTTTTATGGTCAAACCTAAGCTTGTATTTTATATATATAACTTGAGAGGAAATTAACACTGCAATATGCAGTCACAGGCTGAAGACTTGCTGTACTTGGTATTACACTACATTCATGGAGTTTTGATTATTCACAAGGCACCTGTGCCTCCCACCCGCCACATTCTCCTCCTTCCATTCCCTTGTGTTTTTCCAGCACTGAGAAAGAAGGCAAGTATGTTGAGGCAAAAGGTAAGGCAGCGTGGGGGAAGGTATGATTGTGTGCACTTTCCTTTTGCCGTCTGGAGCTCTCGCCTCGTATTGCTTTGCCTCTGCCCTGGTACTGAGAACTCATGCCAAGTCAAAAGGTAAGGCAATGGGGCAGGGGAGAGATGCACACATGCACTTTCCTTCTGCCCTCCGGAGCTCCCTCTCCCATCCCCTTGTCTCTGGCCCCAGCACTGAGATTGGCACCAAGGCAAAAGGCAAGGCAATTTGGTGGGGGAAGACATGCGCACGTGATTTCCTTGTGCCCCCCCCAGGCTCTCCCCTCCGAGATGCTTGGGAAAAAGTATGGAAAACAGATATAAAATTTACTCTGAATTTAAATTTAAGAGAAAACTTCTATAAGATGATGCATAGATGGTATATGACTCCGGACAGGCTGCAAAAAATAACAAAAAAATGGAGATGTGAAGTGTTAGAAATGCGGGGAGAAGGTGAGAACCTTTTTTCATATGTAGTGGACTTGTCAAAATGCAAAGAAATCTTGGAGGGGAATTCATGATGTAATTCAAAAAGTTTGTAAAAGTGAATTTTGAACTGGCACCAGAATTTTATTTGTTGAATATATTAGGTCAGAACTGAGAGATTAGAAAACATCAAAAGGCAATATTGTATTTCATTACAGCGGCACGGTTGACATATGCTTAGCATTAGAAAGAAAAAATAGAAATTAATTTAGAAGAATGGAAACTAAAAGTGTTGGATATGGTTGAGACTGAAAAATTGGCATATTGTCTAAAAAACAAATCTATTCAGAACATTGAAAGAGAATGGAAAGGGTTAATGGATTGGTTAAAAATATAAACACATGTGATGATTAGGTAAAAATGTATTTGTGTAAAAATGGAGGATTCCCACACCAAAGCAAAAGGCAAAGCCAAAGTACAGGGGCCACACATGATCCTTCCTTTCCCCTCTGAAACTCTCCCCTTTCACCCCCTTGCCTCTGACCAAGGCACAGAGATGGAAGGCTCCTGCACCAGAGCCATGGGAGAGGGGTTCTGGGGAGGAGTTATTCACAATTTTTCCACTTTCACAAAGTATCTGCGCTCTTTGCTGGCTTGGTTCTAATTCTTTGAGATCATTTTTTTCCCTGAATTTATTAAAGGATGTGTGGTTCTGAGAGGCTCAGTCACCGTAGAACACTGTGGCTCAGCCACATTGATTTGAGCCTCCTTCTCATCATGAGGACTTGGAGTTAAGCTGATCTCCAGAAATAATGGAGGTGGGTTGAATTCTCTACCCAAGCTTTGAGTTTCAATGAAATCTCCAATTAAAGTTTGCTTTCATCTGCTCTTAGAATCATTGCATCCTTCATTTTCTGCCTGGCTCTGTTGCTAACAGGAACATCTGGATTAAGGCTCTTCATTTCAAATGAAGAAATGAATCCACTGAGTCTGAACATATCTCTCTGCAATGTTCAGTTGCGATCTTCACCAGCTTCAGCTTGAACTCCATACACTAGAATACTGTTATCATTCTGATCCAAAACTGCATGTGACGGAGTCTCGGGGTGTGGCTATGCTGAGTGGCAGAGCAGCCCCAGCAACGGGCGTAGCTGTGCAGGAGAGAAACCCAGCCCATCAGTGAGAGGGAGAATATATAAAAGGCACAATGGTTGTCTTATTTTTCAGACTTCAGTGAGGAAGGGCTAAGAATCATTCTTGCAGCCAGAAGAGAACTTTGGACTAAGGTTTCTCAGTCAACCACAGGTGTTGACCGAGAGGGTTTGTGTTCTCAAGGAAGCCGAGAGAGAGAGGGGCAGAAGAGAAATCGAACCATTTTTGAATCTGGTCAGAAAATGTGACCTAGATTTGGGAACTGAGCCTTTCGGTTAAAGAGTAGCCAAAGGGCTGTCTGTGATATCTGTGCTTATATGCTGGTGTAAGGATATAAGGAAACTTATCTTTAAAAATTCTTGTTTGATCATTGATATACATTTGAAAACCAATTTGTTGTTCTGTTTGTTATTTTAATCAAGATTATAGTATACTAGCATATTTACCTGAAGTTTCCCCAGATTTTATTTTCTCATAGGTAACACTTGTTAGAAATACCATAGGAATTACCTTATCTTACTTTAGGAATTAGATGCGGTTGAAATACACAGATTTGAGATCCTGTGTCTCTAATTCCCCAAACTGTGTTGTCCTGTACCTGTAAATATTTCCCAATCCAATCTGTATTCAGAGTTGTTAACATACTGTCCTCCTTCTTACTCCGAGGTCTCATCTCCATAGCAACCGCCCAGGCCCAAGAGCTCCCTAAACTGCCAAACCCAAGATTCCATAGAATCTTCACAGGCAGGTGATCATATGAGGTCTTCTTGCCTGACACAGCCAATCATACGAGGGTCTTCGCCTGCCTGACACAGACAAACTCACAAACGTTGACTTTTATATATTTGATTTTTATAAACATTGACTCAGCTGGTTGATAACGCAGCAGTTATAACCCAACAGAACCATCCTGCCAGAGAACTATAAAAGGGTTCTAAATAACTATTGTAAGGCTTCACCCTTTCCATATGAATGTGGTGTTTTAAAGGGGAAGGCAGAGCTGAACGATGCGACAGGGCACTTTAGCAGACTGGGAAACCTGCTGTAACAGTCTCGAGAAGAAGCAGGCCTGGCCACAGTTCTTACCTGCCAATTTTAGGTTTCCCAAGCACTCAAATTATGCACTAGAACTCTATCTCCTAGTTCAATGTTGGATCTCACAACTTAAGCATCCCATCTTCCTGATACAGAAGAAAAGAAAAGAACAACATAAAGAAAACCATGAAAACATACAATTTCAGTTAAAAAATAAGAGAAAAGAAAAAGAAGCGACCCTCCTTCCTTTGAACAAGTTATATCCATTAAATTAATTCAAGCCTCTCAAAAAAAGAAATATCCAACATTTCTCTTCTTCTCCCTCAGCCAATACATGCTATTGAGAAGAGGGAAAAAAAACAGATGAACTTCCTTCTAGTGTGTAGCCTAATATCAATATGTTACTTTCTATTGCAGATTGCTTACATGATGAATGAGGCTTTGCCAACTGGGTGGTAGAGGTTGTAAATGCTTATTTGAAAGAGGGCTATATTCCATCCTCTCTAAACGAAGAAATTGTAAGACCTTTGTAGAAAAAAACTTCATCGGACTCCACCTCCCTAGGTAACTTATCATCCAGTCTCCAATCTCCCCTTTCTAAAATAGATCTTAGAGCAAGCGGTGGCAACAACTTCCAGCTTTCTTGGATGAAATGATTACCTGGATCCATTGCCATCTAGGTTCAAGCCTGGTTATGGGACAGAAAACAGCTTTGGTCATTTGGGTGGATGACCTGTACTGGGGAATTGGAGGGGAATGAGTCCCCATTGCTTTTCCTGGATCTTTCAGTAGCATTTGATATCATTAACCATGGTACGCTTCTGGGTCATCTGAGTGATGTGAAACTTGGGGCCTTGCTTTGTAATGTTACAACCCCATTCTTAGCTGAACGTTCCCAGAAGGTGCTGCTGAGAGACTGATATTCAGCCTTTTGGCCATTAGTCTTTATGGATTTTCAAGGGACAAGATTGTCCCCTAGTGTCATGGGCCAGGAGTCAGCTTCAATCCAGGTGAGCAGCAGCCTCAATGGAAGATAAGTAACCACAAGCACACTAGAAGCTAGTCAGGTCATGAGGGCACTAGGCTGGGATGACAGCCAGCTGGCTCTAGCCTTTTTAAGGAAGGCAGAGGGCAGTGGTCCAGAAACAACTTGTATGTTTGCCAGTCCTTGCCTTTGTGTGTGCTATGGATTCCCTGCTTTGCTGTCTGCCTGGATTGTCTGACTCTCAGACTGTCTGACCTTGCTGCTCACTGGATTCCTGAACCAACTCTTTGACTACGCTTCTGAAGGCACATCTGGCAACAGTGGCTCATGCTTTAGTTACCTCTCAATTAGACCACTATAATGCACTCCATGTGGGGCTGCACACATAGAAGCTGCACAAAATGACTTGAGTCAAGATATCTGAAAGACCATCCTTGCCCATATGAACCTGCCAGAAATTTGAAATTTTTAGAAGAGACCCTGTTGCACATCCCAACACTTCATAAAGTTAAGTCGTGGATACACATAGGAAGACTTTCTCTGTAGCAGTGCCTCAACTGTGGAACTCCCTACCAAAGAAAATTAGACTTACCCCATCTCTTTTACACTTTCTGTGGGCAGCTAAAACAGTTCTGTTCTGCATGGCTTTCAGTTTGCTGTTTTAACTGTTTCAAAACTGGGTTCCAGGAATGCTTTTACACTCCTTTTAAGAGTATATTAATGTGTTTTTTAAATGTTTTTATTTTTGTATTGTTTTAACTGGTTGCTATTTTTGTTCATGGTCTCAGGAGCCTTTTGGACTGGGAGACAATACAGAATACTTTCAATAAATAAACAAAAAATAAATAAATAAATAGCTCACAAAATGGCCCATTTGAAGCAGTTTTTCATACACAGACTTTCTGAAGTGGTAATGTGAGTACAATCACATTATAGGTGTAATATTGGAACTAATTATTCATACAGCTTTTCTAAGGAAGATCCTTAAATCAGGATCTTTGAACTGTCAGCTCAGTAATCCTCAAAAACATTAGACAGGCTTTTGACAACAGTCACAGGAACTTCAAATACTGCCTAATGATGATAATAAAAGAACGGATATTTTATATATGTGCCTTCAAGTTGCCTCTCAACTGATGGCAACCTCATGAATTTCATAGGGTTTTCTTAAGCAAGGAATATTCAGAGGTGTTTTGCTAGTTCCCTCCTCTGAAATAAAGTTCACAGCACCCGGTATTTGTTGGCTGACCCTGCTTAGCTTCAAAGATCAGATAAGATCTGGTGCCTTCAAGTTCTCTGTTGATATATTGTTGTTGTGTGTCTTCAAGTTGTTTCTGGCTTATAGCAACCCTACGGCAAACCTATCACAGTTTGGGGTGGGCTGCGAGTGTGTTGCTGTTGTATGCCTTTAAGTCATTTCCTACGTATGGTGACTGTAAGGTGAACCTATCACAGGGTTTTCTGAGGCTGAGGGTGTGTGATGCACCCAAGGTCATCCATGGTTTTCCATGGCTTTGCTTATCAAAAGAACTGTTGCAAAGGCTTGTAGCCATAAGAGGGTAGTGTCCTGCAAATGAAGATTTCCCTTCAGTTCCTGCAAATTAAGATGTTTTGTTAGCGGTTTGCTTTTGGCTATTTTTAAGGTAAAAGAATCAAGTACTGCCAATAACAATGAGTGATGTGCTTAGTGCAACTGGTAGAGTGACAATCCAGGAATAATAACTCACATGTTTGGTTTGCTGACTGGTGAGAATGCAAGCCGGAGAGAAAGTCCCCTCCCAGTAATGTGGGATATTGTATTAATGCCACCTTAAGGGGATCCAGTTTTTGCCTCATGCAGAAGGAGCAACATGAGTTTGTAGAGGCTGCTAAAATGTTGAAGAAAGGCACTCAAGTACTTGTTTACTGGGTCGTGAACTTCTGGTCATAGACATAGTTATTTCTAATCTCACAACATATCATGGGCACCAATATCAGAAGAATCACAGCCTCACAGAGGAAACAAATGCTCATTCTCCCCATGCTGATTTTACCCACTAAATGTCATAGATGAAGTTCACAACTGATAGCAGATGACACTTACTACATAAATTGTTTATCTCCAATTAGTTGAGGAAAAGTATAAAAACATTTAGAGAACTCAAGACCAATATTATCATAACGAGAAAGCTTTCTCCAAAAGTATAGTGCTCAAGGCAGCTCAGGATCTTAATACTAGTTTACTTTACAGGGGATGTTATACAAGTAACATGGAATCCCATGCGTATTTATTCAGAAATGGCCACTGCACTCAGTAACTCCTTATTCACAGGTAAGAGGTACTGTATGCAAAGCACTTTGATCCTTCTTTTAAGTCAAGGGTGGGCCATTGTGGAAGGGTAGGGAGCTTATTAGCCTCCCAGCAGATCTTAGAGGGCTATACTCATTGCACCTGTTCCTGCAAAAAAAAAAAAAAAATCCTGTTTCAAAAAAAAAGGGGGGCTCTTGGGCCTAAATTGGTTGAGGGTGAGCCCAAAATATTGTAGAAATGCAGAGGGCATTTTGGAGCAAAAAAAAAGTGTTTGACCTCTGGAGGCTCACAGGACCTCCACATGTGGTGGAAATGCACTCCACATCCCCTAGAGAGCTTTTGGGGGCATTTTGGAGGGGAAAAAAATTGAAATAATTTCTGGGTCAGGTGGCCTAAATACCCTAAATGCATCAGATCCTATCTGGTTAGTACCTGGAGGGGAGACTGTCAACAAATACCAGGTGCTGTGGGCACCCAGTATTCTTCACCTAGGAAAACCCTAGGTTGGATCCCTGCCCATGAAAACCCTATGAAATTCATGGAGTTGCCAAAAGTCAACAGGCACCTTGAAGGAACACGCATATGTACACAACGGGGGCCCCGGGGGAGCCCTAAAAATGGCCCTGGAGACTACATGCAGCTCAGAAGCTGCATTTTGCCCACCCGTTTTTAATATCAACACCAAGTATTGCATTTTTATGTCTTACTATTTGATAGTATTATATGCTGCTCTTGTACAGAACTGTCCCATCCATGCTGCTAAGCAGTAGGTGTTCCTGGACTATTTCTAGACCCGCAAGTGACTGCTTGTAAGCCAGGCCATAAAACAACAGTTGGAACCCGTCTCCAGATATCGATGACTTATTACTTTCAGTTTCCCCTCAGCATTAGCCAAGTTTGATGGGAACTCCAGGCCACAAATTCCCTAGGGCAGTGGCCATTGGAAAAAAAAGCCGGGGGGCTTGTTCGAGGTCTGCAGGTACAATGTGACTCCTCCGGGTGACTCCTAGAACAGTGGTTTAATTTTTGATATTTGTGGACAAATGCAGGTCTGTTTTTTGAGCCTGTATGATGTGTGGGCTTTTTCAGGGCTGTTGTCGGTCTGTTAGCTGTCTCGCAGCTTGCATTTCTCTTTTCCTTCTCCCTCCCTTCTTCAGCCAGAGTCCCTTAACTGCAATTCCACTTCCAAACTGGAGGGCGCTCTATGCCTCTCAGAAATGCTCCCTTATTTTCTCCCTCCCAACTCAGAGGTGCCCCGTCACCTTTTCCCCCAGCTTGCTTGTAGGGGTGCTCCATCACCTCCTCCATCCTGCTGGGACTGCGCCAGGGAGCCCCAGTTTCCACCTTTCGGGAACTGGTGAGGGGGCGCTACTTTGCAGTTCTGACTGGGCCCCTTTTCCCGTATTCTATACTTCTGCTGCCAACGTTTCTTACCAGAATGCACAACTCTGAGCCCTTGCCCTGTGCTGTTTATGGGGTGAGGAACAAAACTTTTCCTCAACTGCTGGCCACTGACATTATTCATGGAGTTCTGCTGTCGTCTTCCAAAAAAGGATTCTCACCATACATCACCTCTCACTTGGTCCCTGCATATGCCAGTTGGACCATCTTTCTGCTGTCCTCTTCCACATCCGCCACATATCCACATCCTTCTCTGACTGTCTTCACCATCTGTCCAGATTTTTCTCGCCTATGCCTCTTCTGCCCACACTGGGCACATTGGCACACTCCCAGAGACCCTCTTCCTCTTCTGGGGTCTCCTACCACCTACTATCTTTTTGACCTCTACCTTATTTTGGATTTTAAAAAAACTTACAGCTCCCAGTACTCACAGGCGGTCTCCCATCCAAGTACCAACCAGGCCCGACCCTGCTTAGTTTCCGAGATCAGACGGAGCGGGCGCGTTAGGGTGGTATGGCCGTAGTCTGTAGCCACTCCTTTTTCCCTCTTCAGCCCCTTGCAGCTCCTGGACTTTTGGCTGCCCTGCTAGCTTTCTGTCAGCCGCTTGACTCTGCTGCATTTTATTTTCTCTTCAGCCCAGTTCTAAAATTCCAAACATCAGACGAACAAAGGGAAAGGGGGGGGGGTAAACCCCCCCCTTTTTCGGGACTGACTCCTCTGTTCCTGCTACTTATTGTTAGGTTTAACGGTGCCCATACCTTCCAGTCTTCGCCGCTCATGGGGGAGGGCATGCCCCTTTCCCTCTCTGTCTCTCCCAGCCTCGGCTGCATCCTTCAGCCTCTGCTGCTCACATCCCTGGGGCAGCCTCCGCTGCATCTGCCGCCACTTCCTTTCCCCCCCCCCCGTCACCTGCCTGGTCTCCCTGGCCGGCGCCTGGCGGGGGGGAGGGCTCCCCCATAGCCATCGCTTCTCCTCCAGGAAGCCTTTTCTCCTTTCTCATCTGCCACACATACTAATGCTGGCAGCAGTCTCACTCCTTATTGCTGGTATTATTGCCCCCCCCCCATATGTCTCCTCAGGGGAAGGACGGGCACTTCTTTTTTTTCTTTGGAACCCCCAAGAGTTCTTGGGGAAATTTATTCAGGTACTACAATTCCCATGTGTTAAGATTCCTATGTCAACTGCTTCTCCAAATACTGATTGTCAGATAGAGTTTTGCAGCTTTTAAGTCCATCATTCCTGAATTTCCCCCCTTTCCCTCCTCCTTTCTTTTTGTTGGATTAAAAGGGCTGGCCTCCCCAAGCTGGGCTTTCTCTTTCTTTTTTTTTTTTCACAAAGTCAAAAACAACTATTGACAATCCTGCCAATAAAGTACCTATGAGGCCATATACTGGACAAAGTTCTATTATTTCTTGTGGCTTTTCCGTATAAGTTGCACAGTGTGTCTTCCAATTTAGTAGGTCTGATGTGATGAAGGGTGTATATTAATAACTCTGAACTCACTGGTAGCCCCTGACTGCTGAGCATCATCTACCAGCTGATCTGTCTGAGTGGGGCCACTACCTCTTCTTCACCACTGTCATCCTTTTCTTCCTCTCCACGCCCTTCACTCTGGGTCTGGAGAGGGGGTTTGTCCTATGGTTTCTTTGCTTTCACCTTGGGCCAATTTCTAAGATTGATTCACTGCTTGCTAATTCATCCTCTTCCTTGGAGTATGTTGGGCTCATTTCTTTTAAAGATACTTGGAATAGTGGAGCCATGTGGAGGTTCTCTGCATATTCCCTTTGCATACCCTTCTCAGCCGCTGTTTTTGCTGCTTGATCCGCCTTCCGATTTCCCTTGGCTACTGGATCACCCCCCTTTTTGGTGTCCCCGGCAATGAATTACGGCCACTCTCTTTGGGATCCAGACTATGCGGAGCAGCTTTTCTATCTCTTTTCCGTACTTTATATTTTGCCCTGCTAATTTATCAAACCTTTTTCCTTGTACAAAGCTCCATGGGCATGCAGGGTAATAAATGCATACTTTGAATAGTGTAAATGTTCACAGTGAGTCCCTCTGCCAACTTTCCTATGCAACACCTTAAAGGCTTATTTCCTCATTAACTCGCTAACTCTATTTCTGCTATTCTCAAACCTCTTGGCTAAATAAATGTCTAGCCCCAAAAACAGCAGCTATAGGGTCAAAGATCTGGAGGAGGAAGGGGGGGTTGCAGGGGGACAATACTGCTTTCCAGCAGAACAGGAGAGAGACACACAAACCTTTAAAATTTTTCCCTATTTCCTTAATTCACTAAATCAGTGTATGTCCGCTATCTCCAACCAGGCAAAAACTGCTTAAAATCATCTCTTCTAAACCCCTTTTTGACAAGAGAAAGCCTCTGAGTTCCTCCTCCCCCCTTTTTCCCCTCTGAGTCGGCAACCATGTATGAGGCTAGCCTTTCCTCGTTCTTCCTTGAAACCCTTTGACTGTTAACTGCCGGCCCATTAAAACTCCATTTAAAAAGGTCAGCTTGATCCTGGAAAACGCCTTACTTTCTATCAGGCTGAAACACATTGCCCCCACTGCCTGAATTGCAAAATCAAGCTCCTTTTTTTTTTTTTTCCCCCTTACACTTAGAGAAAACAATAGATTTTGCATTGCTTCCTCACTATTTTTCATTAACACCTGAGGTTTTGCACTGACTTAATCTCTGCCATTTCCCAGCCTCTGGCTGAGCTACTTTGGCTTAAAATAACAAATGACTACATGGTTTACTCTGGAGAGCCCAAGGAGGGGGGCTTCAGGAAATGGCTTCAAACGCCGAGAGACAACTAGAGAGGAAACAAACCATTTTTTTCCCCCACTACAGCAGCAATAGTAAAGTTTCCACTAAATCCTCCTTTAAAATTCTTTAACATACAGCCCAGAGGATCTGCCGGCTCTCTCCCCTTCCCATTTCCTCCAAGTTCCAGACAAGACACAATGGGAATGGGATTGACCACGGGTGAAGGGGGTCCCGTGCGCCCACACAAAGGCGTTTTGACTCCAGTCACTCTAATATCGACCTAGCCACCTGGACATAACAGCATGGACGTAGGGAAACGCGATATTCACTCAAATCATACACGCTTCTTTATTCAGACGAACAACCTCCCATCAGGCCCATTAAACCACAACTGAGACGTCTCATTTATTATTCCGCCATAACAAGAGTTTTTTGGGGTTTTTGCTCTCCACTGCTAGAGGTCTCGGCCGAAATCGGGGAGTGATTTCCCCCCCCCCCTTCCAAACATGGGGGGGTCTCTCACCAGAGGGCCATGGGAAGCTTGGTTTCCAGCTGTAACCCGAGGTCCGTTGACTGGATCGTTGTCACCGGGGGGGCCCACCACTCCCACAACCAAACCTCTTTGACAAAGGTCGAGGGCGCCCTGGGTTTTGTGGGGGGGCCCAATCCCCCACATCCAAACGTCTTCAAGGGGGACAGAATAGCCCCTTCCCCCCTTTCCCGGCCAACACACCAGAAATGTTGTGGCCAGAAAAAAGACGAAGACCAGGTTTCCAGGGAAAAATCAAAAAGCCTTTTTATTGTTAACAATTTTCTTGCGCAAGGGCGACAACTATTTTAGGATTTCGTGCAGTTAATTAAGGTAGCATCACTATATACCTTTGGTCTTCTATGTCAGCAATCAATCATTCATTTAGCCAAACCCATCACAGAAGAAAAAGATCTTTGGTTAACTTTCCATTACATCATTAACTTAGCACACACGTGTACAGAAGGAAAAAAAAGAGTTAGTTAGAAAATGATACAAAATGATGCACATGGCCAAAATGAGGTAGCAGGGATATGCCTAACTCCCTCTTAGTTCCCAGACGCCTGAGTGAGTGTTGCAAGGCCATTCTTTAAAATTCAGATAAGACAAAGACATCTGCTATTTCCTCAGAGACTCAATTCAATTCACTTATTTTCCTATTCAAGTAGCAATTCCTTATTTAACCCCTTCACTACGATGGTCAAACACGGCATTGTGTCAAGGGAAAGGGAACTGGGAAGAATAACAGTAGTTTATCCTTTGTGTTTCACAGCCCAGGCCACTTCCACCCTACACTTTTATAGCACTACTAGCGTATAAAGGGGTTTGGGGGTTTTTTTTTCTCATAGGTAATACTTGTTAGAAAGATTTGAGATCCTGTGTCTGCAGTTCCCTAAAATGTCTTGTCCAGTACCTGTAACTTTCCCCATTTCCCCCAAACCAATCTTATTCTGAGTAATTAACATGCAGAGGTAGGATTCCTGTGGGTCCCTCCTCCTTGCTGCTAGGCCTCATCTCCATAGCAACCAGCCTATTCAAGACAGGGCCAAAAGCTCTCTGGCTGGGAATTTTAAAGGGCCCTCCCTAAATCCAAAATCCAAGATTCCACAGGATGCTGAAAGTGGAATAATAGTACTACAACATTATGTGGAAATGGCCCCGATTATTACAATTATGTCTTTGACGCTTTTATTGCTTGGAACCCCCAAGGTTTCCTCCAGCCACCTCTGCTCACTATTTGCTACAGCTAACACTTCCCCTCGCGTCTCTCCTTCCTCCCATAATAAACAACGAATGCCGCTATCACAACTTTAAAAAAAACCCGCCCCATGTATTGACTAATCCAAGCCTAAAACAAATTGGTGAACGAATAAACGCGTCCCCGGGCCTTGCCGAGGAGCTGAGCTGCGCACGCGCCTGAAAGTCGCCCGCCTCCGAGGTAGGCCGAGCTACCCTTGCAAAACAATGGCTGGCGGGGGTGCGCGTGCGCAGAGCCGCCCCCTTTTTAAAATTTTCTTTCTACCACGAAGTAATGGCCGCTTTGGGGTCCGTGGCCCCGTCTGCGTAGGTCCCCTTTAGCGTTGCAATGCAGGCGGTTTTTTAAGCGAACCGCCCAAAAAAGCCGCAGAGACCTGGCGAGGAGGAGGACGGGGGAGAGCGGAGGCGGCGGCGCGGCGGCTGCGGTCGGTGAACACGCGGGTGCCCTGCCAGGTCATCTTCTGCAACCGCACCCCCCCGGGGGGTGAGCCCCGTCTGGCTGGACTTGACGGGGTCCCGCGCCCCTATCCGACTCTGAACCCGGGCACGGGCCGTCGCATGCACAGCTACCGAGGTGGGTCGGCGCCGCCGCCGCCGCCGCCCCGGCGGGGAAGGTTGGGGGGAGCGGGGAGACCTGGCGCGGGATGGGGGCGCCGCAGTTTGGGTCAGAAGTTGCCACCCTTCTGGCCCCGGGAGCTCCCGCGCCTCGAGGGGCGCAGGCCTTCGACAGGGGGGGCTTTCCCCGGGAAGTCTGTCGTATCCCAGCCTCTTCCAGCCGTTGGGGGGATTGTTTGCCATCGAAGGCAACGGCCCGGGTTGGACGCGGGAGAATCAGAGGCGTCGCCGGCGTTCACCGTCTGGAGAGATGTTTGTGGGAAGCAGAGCTAAGCCAACAAACGAAGAGTGTGGCAAGGTTAGTTTTTTGACTACAACTCCAAGAATCCCCCAACCTGCCCTGGCGGATTTGGGAAACTGTAGTCCAAAAAGTAACTTCCTGGCTCTGAGCGACAGAGCGCCGTTGGTTGGATCCACGGCATGATTTAAGTAGCGGCTCCGCCGGCGAATCCGTGCGGCGCCGGGGGTTGTCTTGGGGATGCTGCTGTTCCTTTTGAGGGGACTGTTTCCAGGGTGGCTTACCTTGTCATGACCGATTAAAAATCTGTTAAAATCAGTGAAAAGCCAAATGAATGGCACAGAGCTTTCAGCATTAATAAAACCTCATTAAAATATTTAAAAGACAGAGGACACATTTTAGTAGCCCTTGTGGGGTTTTGGTAGAAGAAGTATTTCACAGATGGGGCGCACGTACCGCAGAAGCCGTTTTCCCAGCCTCCCGTTTCGTCTCATAGGAAGGAAGACCTTGTAGACCATAACTATAGGTTTGTGTTGGAGTAGACAGCTCTTTCTAGAGCTTCAGAAATAAGCATTAGTATTTTAAATTATGCCTGGAAACAGAGGAATCCAATGAAATTTTTGGTTTTTTTCCCTATTTGGTAGCTTAGAGGCTGGTAAGTGTGAGTGTTTGCTCTGAAATGGCAGTCTAGTCTCCTGGTTACCAGAGCCAGGATAATTCTGCTTCTGATGGAGCATTATCCAAATTTCAACAAAGCCTTTGGTAAGGTCCCCCATGTTATTTTGATTAGCAAGCTGACTAAATATGGAATAGTTTGAAACACTGTCAGACAGATCCATAATTGGTTGGAAAAACATGCTCAAAAGAGTTGTCATCAGTGGCTGTATTTCAAATTGGAGGAGGTGTGGGGTGCCACAGGGTTCTGTCCTGTGACTAATGCTCTTCAGTGTTTTTATTGATGATTTAGAGGATGGGCTGGAGATAATCCTTGTCAACTTTGTAGGTGATACAAAACTGGGAGGGGTAACTAACACATTGGAAGATAAGAACAGAACAGAATTCAAAAGGACCTTGACTAGAAAGCTAGGCTGAAATTAATAAAATATGATTCAACAGAGACCAATGCAAAGTTCTGAATTTGGCCACAAACACCAAATGCACAGGTATAGAATGGGGGATGCTTAGCACAACAGCACATTTGAAAAAGACCTTGGGATTAATGTTGATCATGAGCCAGCGGTGTGATGCTGCAGCAAAGAAGGCAAATGCTATCTTAGCCTGCGTTAATAGAACCACAGTTTCCAAGTCAAGGGAAATAATAGTCCCACTATATTCCACATGGGTCAGGCCTCATCTGGAGTAGTGTGCTCAGGTCTCAGCACCTCATTTTAAGTAGGATATAGGCAAGTTGGAGCAGGTTCAGAGAAGAGCAACCAAGATGATAAGAGACATGGATAACAAAATATATGAGAACAGGTTGAAGGAGCTGGGCACGTTCAGCTTGGTAAAAAAAAGACTGCAAGGTGACATGACTGAACTCTTAATACTTTAAGGGCTACCACAAACAGGAGGTTGCAGGCTTGTTCTCTGCTGCCTTAAAAGGTTGAACTAGATCCAATAGTTCAAAGTTACAGGAGGGTAGATTTCAATTGAACATTAGAAGGAACTTCTTGATGGTAAGAGAGGTTTGGCAGTGGAACCAATCGCCAAGAGAGGTGGTGGGGTCTTCTTCTCTGGATGTTTTCAAAAAGAGGCTGAGCAGTTACCTGCTGGGAACGCTGTAGCTGGAGATCCTGTACATGGAGTTGGACTCTGTGGCCCATGGTATCCGTTCCAGCTCTACATTTCTATGATTCTCTGATGTGCAGCTGGTGAGAACTGTGTTATTCCACAGAGGCCTCTGGCATACTTGGGTTTCCTGTAACAAAAGCTGCATCTACAAGAACCTGAAGACTCTAGGTCTGATCTGTTAGAAGTAGAACTCCACCCAGAAAAGGTTGAAAACTTCCCTGGGTAGACATCCGCACACCAACTGCATCTCATTTTTTTTTTCTTGCCTGACCTTAGATATATTTGGCACTCATCCAATCTGTTACTGGTCCTAAGCACAGAATTAGGATTTCCACCAACTGGAAATATAGTTGGCTGCAATTACACTGGTGACATGTCGTTCCAAATCTATGAATGATCGTGTGCATTTGTGTAAATACTAAAAAAGCATGGGAGTTGAGATGCAAAATGTAGGAACCCGTAGTGTAGATGTGTAGGTCTAGGAAAAGTCTCCCAACACCACCTTCCATGGTTGTCCCTAGCTGTAATAGTTGAAACAGCTTTGTCAAACGGGGTTGCAGCAAAAACAACAAAAATGGAAATGCAATAGTTACTCTGCAAGAAACACATCTGCTTGGTAGGTTTTGTGAAACTATGAAGAGAATGTTGTTTGAAAACTTTCCATTGTTGGTAACATAGCAGCTGCCATGGTAGGTATGGTGAAGAAGTCAATTTTTTTTATCTGTTTCCATTTCCTAATAGTATAGATTCACACAGACAATACTGTATTATCTATATTGTGATTTCTCAGAGTTAACTGTTAATCAGGGTGAATTTTCTGCTTTGTAATAACCCAGTTCTGGTATCTATTATTAGTTTCAGCTAGACTTACTTTCTACTGGTATGTATTTTCCTAATGGTAGCCTAGTTCTCTGTATATTTGATTCCCATTTGTTTCTCTTACAGAATCTATCTCCCAGTATCCTCCCCCCTGCCTCTGTAGTGGTGTTGGGGGTCTGAGGCCATGAAAACTCTCAAGCCCCTTAGTGAGTTTATGATATGAACCAGGGATTTTCAGCTCAGCTGCTGTGCAACACTAGCTCTTGCTATGCTAGTCTTTCTTGCCTATTGGCATATGTTTCTTTGCAAGGGCATCTTTTGCTGCTAATTAATGTGTATTGTATGATGATAATTTTACATGAATTTATTGTAATATAAAATCCACTGTTTGCATAGATTTCTATAGCCTTACTCTTCAATCAGAAGAGGATAGCGTTTACGCTTGCTGTGAAGTTGCTGGAAAGCTGCTTCCTGTTCTCATGTATTAATTAATGCGAATTTGTTTTGCTAAAACCAATAAACTTACTTGCATGCTTTCTCTGCAGTTTTGGTTGGATGGAATGATTTCTCAAAAAAAAGTGTCTCTTCAGTGTGTGTGTGTGTATAATATTTGAAATAGCTGTTAAGAGAGACTTTATTTGTGATTGTTTTTAGAACATCTTTGGTTGTTCAGAGATGCTGGGACAGACGATAGTCTTCTTGTCAACCAGGCAGAGCTATTTGTAGCTACTCACAATACGAATGGGCAACCCGTATTTGCAAATATTACATTACCAGGTAAAATTGTCCGTGTCTTTTCCAAGATAAATAAGATGACTATGTTTATTCTTATGAATTGTAAAAAAAATGACATGCAGCTATAATGACATGTAGTTATATTTGACTAGTGATTAAAAAAATGTTCTGATTATGTGGACTCTTGCAACATAACAGTTGGTAAACAGTCCTTTCATTTATTTTTGTTTGGTAGACATTTTAGATGTTCACCATTCTCTTTAAATTATTTTGAGGTCAATAAAGCTCGTGTCTAAATAAGTTAACAAATGTGTCTGAAATGGTTCATATCAGTTGTTGCTACAGTTGTTTCTCCCTCCCATCTAAGCTTTTGCTTTCCGTGGTTTCAGTTACCCATGGTCATCCTCTTTCCCCACAGACTCACCTTCTTCTCTCCCACCGTTTGCCCCAATCCATTCCCTGGGGTCTGGGCAATGGCACCTTTGCGGTCTGCTCTGGGTCCTGCCACCCACACCTTGTTTGCCCACTCACCTGCTCCCCCCCGCCAACACTGGCACCAGAAACTGTTCTGGCATCATTGGACATCGGCCTCTAGCTTCACAGGGATCATAAAGAGGCTTTATACTGCTGGATAGTATGAAGCCTCTCTGCGACCCCTGTGAAACTAGAGGGCTACTTCTGGTGACAGATAGAGTTCAGTACTATCCACAGCTTCAGGCATCCATAAGGGGTCTTGGAAGTATCCACCATGGATAAGGGGAGACTACTGTGTTTTGATGTTAATTTTAACCCCCAACTATTATCTCATAGTCTAGGGGTTTATGAAGACACTTTTATTCTTTAACTTTTTCTAGTTACATATCAAGACAGCAATTATTTTGCTGTTCAGGCTAGCTTTTTTCATGTTAAGTATTCAGTATGCATAGCAGCACACTAACAAGCTGATTTTTATGTCTCCATAGTGTTCAGCCTGAAAGAAAGATGTCTTCAAGTTGTCCGTGCTTTAGTGAAGCCAGTAGACTACAGGAAATTAGACATTGTTCGGTCACTATATGAAGATCTTGAAGATCATCCAGACATTAGGAAGGATATTCAGCGACTTTCTTTGGAAAGGGATGAGAAGTTAAGGAATGAAGACCCTAATAGAAATGAAGAGTCATAGAGATGCTGATTAAAAAAAAGAAGAATAAATGAAGAGTGATGGAGATCATGATAGAAGCTGAAAATAACAGAAGTTACTTTTGCTAGTAAACTGCTGCACACAAGAAGTACTAACTGTGCTTTATGAACCTTTCATAGTGGTATGGAATACAGGCTTCTTTTGATTTAGCTCATACAACAACATTCTCTGAGGACAACTATACTCAGATGACAGTAAAATGAGGGGCAACCATGCTGGTTGAAAATTTTGGCAAAATTTTGCCTATGTCTAAACCTATGCAATTAGACCAAGTATGAACTTCTGTTCAAATTGCACATGGTAGAAGATGAAATTTGGCAAAGCTGTTTTCATATGACTCCTCACATATTTAATCATTTTATTATAGTTGGTTATGAAACACCCTTTAGGGTCATTAGAAGTGGGATAAGTTAATTCTCATACTGAAAGATAAATTAATGTTAAATTGTAACTCCACGTGTATTTATCATACAGATCAATTATGAGAAGTTAGATCTGGGTCAATTTGTTTTTTCTTGCACCAACGGTTTCTTATAGGCCAGTGCTGTTTCAGATGGTGCTTTCAGTATGCAGAAGCTGTACTCTTTTGGGATACTTTACCTATCTTTGTCTGAGTTACTGCCAAAAAAAAAAAAAAGTATAGTAGGAATAAAGTCAAAAGCTGTTTGCTTTTGAGGAATCACTCCGATTCCCTTCACTTCAAACAAAAACCTGATAAACCTTTTATGCAAGCAGAGTCTTAGACCAGATCACAAGGTTCTTCTTGTTGCCATCTTAAGACTGCAGTAGAAGTAAAAGGAACAAACATGGATATAATAGCCTGACTTAGATGCATGAAGCAAACGTGTCACCAGATACGATGTCAAAAAGAGCAAAAGTTTTCTTGCCTTTGCTAATCTCTCCTCAAGTCTACATTCCTTTACAAACTCTGGAAATATTGCCCTATTTTTCAGTACCTTACGTTTGCAAGTATTATGTTTTGAATGTCTGTGCCATTGTCAGCTATCAGATTATTTTTGCTGTTCAGCTTTGTAGACTTAATTCCAGTTGAGCACACATTTTAAATGAGCACCTGTGAAATGAAATTGTTAGCAATATCAGTGTGCACTGTATTTGTTATGAAGTGTTCCTTTCTGTAAAGTTGTTAATTTGTGATGTTAGATGTATACTGACTGTACTCTGTAAATTTGTTCTAAAAACCTTGAATTTCTGCATATTTACAAGTCTGTATTTAAGATTTTGTGGACAAACATATGCATGCAGCTGGAGCTTTCCCTCAACATTTTTTTTTTTGAGGAAGGAAACAGGTTTTGTTTTGCAATCAAGAAGAAATAACTATTTGATGGAGTAGATGAGGTAGCATGATATACTGGTTTGACCATTGGACTACAATTCTGGAGATAAGGGTTTGACTCCCCACTTGGCCGTTGAAACTCACTGGGTGACCTTGGACATGTCATACTCAGCCTCAGAGGAAGGTAAAAGGGAGCGCCCCTCTAAACAAATCTTGCCAAGAAAACCTTGTGATAGGCTTGCCATAGGACGGAGATGACTTGAGGGCACACAACAAGAAGATGAGATATGGTTCAAATGAGATTTTTCAGTTGGTATAGGGGATCCTTTTCAGGACAGGCTAGCTCAGTCATTTCATTTCCAAAGGAGACCATAGTGACTTTCATTTGTCAGCAGTGGGTTAAGTACCTTTGTGAACAAAGGTGTATTTCCCCAGTGCTGAGTATACTGTGTTTTCCATCCTTGAACTATAGCAACATGAGAGGAAAATGAAGTCCTGCCAACTTTAGTTTTCAGTAAATAAGCATTCCATTCTGCACTTCAGTTCTTAGATGTATTCTGTTGATGCTGTCCTTGAATTAATTATTTGGAGTATTGTTATTTTTGTGAAGTTCTGTGTTTATCTCATGCCTACACACTGGTGGGATCAGCTGTCCAGACTAGCCCCTTTTCAATGGGATTGTTGGTGGTTTAAAAATTACTTTTAATATGAGTTCTGTTAGTCTTCAGCAGTACAGTCAATGCAGCTTCATGATTTTTTAAGAACTTCAAGGCATTAAGAAGAGTTTCTTATTCACAGCACTGTTAATCTTCTACCCTGCTCATTAAAGTGTATAAAAATATACAGTGATAACTATATAGTTTTATTGTTCTGTAGGTGGAGGGATCAGCTCAACAGTTGGGCAATATCTGTATTGAAACAAAAAGAAATGCAACAAAAGCATGAAAGCTTGCTCACTTTTGTGACATTTTGGTTGGTACTGATAAAGGGTGTTACTCAAACTAAAACTTTGCCTGGAGCCTATTACACCCAGCCACTGTAAGCAATGATGGTAGACAGTGTTCCAGTTGTCATGCTGCCTGCTTGGCGTATTTGATTTTTTCTTTTCATCCTTGGCCCTTACAATTAATTACACATCTTTTGTTTCCCTTGTAATATATCGTTGTTCCTTTTTAACAACTGGATGTGATATAGAGATAACATTTCTCCCTTATTCATTGGCTTATTTCTGCCTTTCTCTTCTTTATCTTTTTTCACATTGTCTCGCTTTACCTTGCTTGCTTATTCAAAACAGAACTGAAGGATACTTTTTTATGATCCTTGGCTGATGATCTTTTAATGGTAAGATCCTTTTAATGACCACTCATATGTAAATTAGGTCAAATTCAGTGGGTCTTCCATACAAGTAAATGGGTATAGGTTTGTTATTCTAGTGTACAGATTCAATCCTTTGAGGTAACCCACTAAATTTACACATGAGAATTCCATAGAGTCTCAGGCAAAAACAATAATAGGTGAAAAATCACAGGTATTTTAATTCGTATTCAAAATAGCACTCCTAGCATTCACTTCTGTGATCTGATCTTTGCAACATGTTGGATAAACTATAAAACAGTTGCAAATTTGTGATCAAAGGGGTTAGGTACACTGCAACATGCAATGTAGACTTGTCTGAAATTCTTACGGCATATTTTATTGTTCAGTAGCTTAGTTTCCCTTGTGCTTTCTTGCCATAACAATAAGTGGTTGGTTTTTTGTTTTTTTGCATTTTCAGTAACCATGCCAAGGCTTCAGTCCTAAACACACTAGGAAGTAAGCCTTGTTGAATACTGTGGGAATTAACTACTAAGTAACCATGCATAAAGTTGGTATGTGGGGTTGGTTAGGGACACTTAACCTACACATCTTTATTGTCACCTTTTTTTGTCTCCCAAATCAATATCAAAATATTGAAGATAATTGCTTGCAATGTACAGATTTTTGATACTCTGCAAAATGATGTCTGAGAACAAATCATATCAGCAGTAGGAAGATAAATGAGCAAGCAAGTGGTCACAAAGTACAATATGCAGTTTGGAACCTTTTCTTTTTTCAGTTATTACTAGCAAAAGTCTTGTCTTGTTGCAAAAGTTTTCTAAATCTGCTGCTAAGACAATGTTAGATGGGTTCTCTAGACAGCTACTGGAGCACTAGCAGGTTCTGTAATTGATCACGCCTGGTGAGAGGGGAAGCTCTGAGCTAGTATAGGACATGTTCCACGGTGGCTTCAAAGTACCAGCCTCTCGTCAGAGCTGCTGAGGTATGCCTGCCACAGCTCGAGCGGAGGCCTAAGAGCTCCGTTAGAGTCTGCCACAGCGACTGGAATCGGCCCTAAATAGTATAGCCAAGGGTAAGGGGTGCTGGGAGTTGCAAACCAACAACATTTGGAGGACCGCATCATTCCCACTCTTGATCTGTCCTGCCGTTGTTTAAAAAGTGTCTGGAATTAACTGATAAAGCCAGTTGTGCCAAAAATCCAGGAGCCCAGTTAATCCTGGGATGTTTGGAAATATAATGCTGACAGCTGAATTGCTAAAGAGCAAGACAGTCGCAATCTTCCAGATCTTGGGCTTCAAGTTCCATTGGGTCTAACCAGCATGACAAACAATGGCAAGTTGTTATCCAATAACATCTAAAGGGCCAAATAATTCCTACTCTGGGGAAGATAGTAGCCAATATTTTGTCCTCTCCTACCCCAGGCAAAGTAAATAGGGTTCTAATTGCAATTGGAATGTAGATGGTATTTGTTTTAAGAATGTTTGGGATTCTGCAATCCAAATTGTGAAAACTAGATGTACAAAGTATAGTTGTGTGCTTTATTTATGAATTTAAAATGTAAGAGAGTTTTAATTTTATTTAGGGACAGTGTTATTAGATATTTAATCTGTAATATTAGATATGGTGGGGCACAGTTAGGATTATATTTTATTCTAATGTAGCACATTTAACATTTTTGTTTCAGAATATATACATGCTTTTTTTTTTATAGTTGCCCCTATAGATAGGTTTCATAGTCTAAACGTGGTGATTTTTTACCTCAATAAATGATTTTCCTCTTCCTTGTGTTGTTTTCCTTCCCTTCTTCATGCCACCCTTCCTCCTCTCTTTCTTACTTACTGGGCAAATTCCTGCTAGCATTTCCCACCCCTTGCATCTCTATAAAGCAAAGAGCTGGACACGGAAGACTCTTCGCACTACACTCTTATAGCGCGACTGTTCCACTTTCAACATCCGATGGAATCCTGCCGTTTGCAGTTTAAGGAGGGGCCGGTCGGCCTCTCCCTAAGTGGAACAGTCGCGCTATAAGAGTGTAGTGCGGAAATAGCCTTAGAGTACGGTCTTATACATAACTACACAGAAGACTGGTGGATTTTGAACAACAGGCACTGGTCAGGAAAGGTCCCATACCATGAGGAGAATTTTTTTTTAAATGCGGGCAGATACCGCGATCCATATCAACGAACCAATGAGCCGCTCTTTTGTGAAGGTCACAGATCTTAGCTGTCCATTCCAGACAAAGCGCATCCCGCGGTACTTTGCACTGCAGCAAGTCACACGCGTGGAAAACCCATCCTCTTCTCCCCACCCCAGTGAGGCGTGCATCTAAACCCAGGGGAGGGGTGGAAAGGAAGTGGCATCACTGTCTCCGGCAATCATAAAAAATCCCCAAGCTGGAAATCTCGGACGCTGTCAAACATCCCGCTCCAGATTAGAAGGAAAACCTCATTCAGTTCAGCGGGTCGATGTGTATGCGCCTTCACGTCATTTCCGAACTATGGCGCCCCTGTCACGATTTTTTTGGGGGGGGGAGTGGAATTTGTTCGGAATGGGTTTGCCTTCGCCTGAGAGGGTGCGACTTACCCGGAGTGGCCACGTGGGTTTCCAAAGGCTGAGCAGGGATTCGAACCCTCCTCTCCCAGTGTCCTAGCCCCACGCTCGAACTGAAGCCACTAGACCACGCTGGCTGCTTGTGTAGGATGACATTAAAATAGATTTCTCTCATTTTTTTGGTTTATTGACAAAATCAGTAGTTTCCAATGCTGTGAGCGTCGATGGAAAAGAAAAATGTGCCCACTTGATTTTACTACTCACGAGAAACGTTTGAAAAGCACTTTCCCCACGACAAAACTGTAGTCTCTCCCAGCGAGTGTGTGTCGGCCTTGCCCATTTCCGCACTACACTGCTATAGTGCTTTTATTCCACTTTCAGCATCCTGTGCAATCCTGGGGTTTGCAGTTGGCTGAGGCCCAAGAGCTCTCTGGCTGAGAATTCTAAAGGCCCCTCTTTAAACCGCGAACCATAGGCTGTCGAAAGTGGAATGATAGCAGTACAAGAGTGTAGTGCGGAAAAGGCCCTTGACATCCTCAGCAGAACAGCGACCCCGCTGCATCCCTTCGCGCCCTGCGGCTTCTTTCCTTTCTGCTAAAATACGAACTTCAAGCCAGCGGTGTCATTATGGGGGCATGAAGAGGGGGGAATGCAAAATAGCCTATGGTGATTGGCGCGGGATCACTGGGGGAGGGTTTTGGGGAAGGGCGGCGCACCAATTTGTTAAGCAATAATTAAATAAACAAATCGCTCAGTCGCGCCCAGGGAGCAGCTTTCCGGGACGCGGCGAGGGTGGTGCAGAGCGTGGAGCGGTCCGTCGAGGGCCAGCAAGCCCCAGCCCCTGGCGGGAAGCGGCCTGGCATCGCGTCGGGGTCGGGAAAGCCTCCGTCAGCGTTGAGCGGGCGGGAGGGAAACGGGGAGGCACCTGCTGCTACTCCTCAGCCGGGGCCGCCGAGCGGGACGAAGAGGCACGCAAGCGCCGGGCCAGGGCGGGCGCGCTGCCTTCCACCGGCCGTACGGAGGAGGAAACGACGCTGGGAGGTAATACGACGCGAAGGAAAGCAAAGCAAAGCGGGCGCAGCCGACGTCAGCCTTTGCTGCCCGGGTGAAAGAGAGCGCGGAGGGAGTCCGGCTCTCGCACCCTTCCCGCCTTTTTTGGCTTCCCCAGTGGTCAGGGGCTGATGGCCAAAGGGGGAGAGACGGAGCTTCCCACGCCTGCGAGCCAGCCGGAGAGAGAAATGGCGCAGCAGCAGCAGCAGCAGCAACGTCCTCTTCCCTCGTTGGCCTCCCGGGGTCATTCCGCTCCGTCGCCCACTGACTACATACACAGCATGCCTGCCTGGGTGCTGGAGGATTTCTGTCAGAAAATGGACTGTCTCAACGACCGCGACTGGATGCGCTTTGGTGAGGACCTGCTCTCCAGCTGGCCCGACTTGGCAGGGACAGTCTGCATTGATCCTCTGCCCTCCTACTTTTTTTCCCCAGCTGCTTTTGAAATGTCCTCGCTTCTCTCTTCTGCTCCCAGCCCATTTCCGCACTATATTGTTACAGCGGTATTATTCCACTTTCAACATCATATAGAATCCTGGGCCATTTCCGCACTAGACTGTTATAGCGCTATTATTCCACTTTCAACATCTTATGGAATCCTGGGGTTTGCAGTTTCGCCCCTCTCAAAACTGCAAACCCCAGGATTCCATAGGATGTTGAAAGTGGAATAATAGCGCTATAACTGTCTAGTGCGGAAATGACTCTGGTGTTTGCAGGACCCTGGCATTCCATAGGATGTTGAAAGTGGAATAATAGCACTATAATAGTGTAGCGCAGAAATGTCCCCACTCCCCCCCCCCTTTGTTCTGGCTTCCTTTGGTTCAAACTGAGTGCAAAGTACAAAAGTAGTGCAGATGGCACTCAGTTAAGTCAGCAGGGGGCAGAATCTTGTCCTTTCCTAGAAACTCAGGCAAAAGTAAAATGCCGCAGTTTCTCCTAGCTTCTGTGCTCTTCCTCATTAACAACTTTTGCTATCTTGACCACACTCTGATGTTGCTTGGCCATATGTGTCCCGGTTTTCATCTGTGAAATGTTGGAGGGTATGTGAAGAGGAGCCTTGTCAGACACCCTTCAGGTGGAGGGAGGGTGAATGAAGAACAGGGTGTCCTGTGAGAGGAGAAAAAAAGTTGTTTTTAAACAGGAACAGAAGTGTGTTGGCCTGATTCTGAGCTACCAACTCAACAAGCCCTCTCTTTTAGGAACAGAGGAAACTGTCCTTTGCTGACTCTATCTGTCCAGTCCCATTTTGGCAACTTTGACTGGTGAGGCAGGTCTTTCCAGGCTTTCAGGCAGGTTTCTTTCCTGGTCATTCATGAAAACCCATGGTAGCCCCTTTTGATCTACCATTCAAGTTATTAGCCAGCTCTGCTTTGCTTTCAGTATCAGATGAGATCAGGAGTGGAGTTTTTCGTAGGAACAGTGCCCTTTCCTGTCTAGAACGGATGCTGCAGTTCAGGGCTAGTAGTGCACTAGAGCTGTTTAGCAGAGGTTTCTTGGTACTTCATCACTTGGTAAATCTCAGGATCCTAAAGAATTAAATTCCAGGGTCATGATTATACATGTATAAGGTACTGTGTATATACCCAGTGTTGCCCGGGATTTTATATTCTCATAGGTAATACTTGTTAGAAAGATTTGAGATCCTGTGTCGCTAATTCCCCAGTACCTGTAACTTTTCCCTATGTTCCCCAATCCAATCTGTATTTAGAGTTATTAATATACGGAGGTTGGGTTCCTGAGGGAATACGCTGCTTTCCTCCTTGCTGTTAGGCCTCATCTCCATAGCAGCCAGCCTGTTCAAGAGACTGAGGCCCAAGAGCTCTCCTGCTGAAAATTCTAAAGGCCCTTCTCCAAACTGCAAACCACAGGATTCCATAGAATCTTCTCAGGCAGCCAGTTGTGTGAGATCTTCTCCTGACACAGACAAACATACTTTGACTTTTATATATTAGACTAGCGTATTTACCTGGCATTGCCTGGTGTTTTTATTCTCCTCTTAAGAACTCACCAAACTGTTTTCTCCAGCACCTGTAACTTTGCTCCATATTTCCCAATGCAATCTGTTTTCAGAGTTATTTACATACACAGTTTGGGTTCCCGAGGGAGTACACTGTCCTCCTCCTTGCTGCTTGGCCTCATCTCCATAGCAACAGGCCTATTCCAGTATCTGTTACTTATCCCCATATTCTCCAATCCAATCCGTATTCCTGGTTGTTAACATACAGAGGTTGAGCTCCACTGGGAATACACTGTCCTCCTCCTTGCTGCTAGGCATCATCTCCATAGCAACCAGACTATTCCAGTACCTGTAACTTATCCCCATAGCCCCAATCCAATTTGTGTTGTCTGGCGACTTTGATGTACTGGCTTTTGATTTTTTTAGCTTTCTGTTGAATTTGTGCAATGGCTTTACATTTTTCTGGAAGCATTTTTTGTTTTGAACTTCAACTTTAAGATTCCTCAGATATGGAACCCACACAATCTACTGTGTGAGGCAAGAAGACCTTCTAACTATGTTGTGTATGTCACTTTATGCCTCCCAGATGTTTTCTGGCATCCTTACTGATGGTAGGCCTCATCTCCATAGCAACCGGCCTGAGGCCCAAGAGAATTCTAAAGGCCCCTCCCTAAACTGCCAACCCCAGGATTCCATAGAATCTTCACAGCCAGCCAATCATGCGAGGTCTTCTCGCCTCACACAGCCAATCGTATCAGGCCTGCCTGATGCAGACAAACAGAAAAAAATCACAGACAAACTTTGACTTTTATATCGTGGATAAATAGTGTAAAGTATGCAGTACAGTGACCTCTCCACTTTTGCGAGGGTTCAGGGTACAGAACGCTTGCGGAAGTGGAAAAACCACAAATAACTCCCCTCCCTGCTTCCTCTCACATTTCCTTCTAGGGCTCCCCCCCTTCTGTTCCCATGCAAAAAGGAAGGGAATGATGGGGGAGTCTCGCACAAGCCTTCCTTTCCCCCACAGAGCTCCTCCTGCCATTCCGATGCATTTAGCCCTGACATGGAGAACTCATTCAAGCCTTCCCCCCTCATTCCCTTCCATTTTTCATGGAAACAGGAAGAGAGAAGGTCTGGAAGGGGGAAAGGAAGGCTCACACAAGCCTTCCCCCACCCACCCCACTTTCACTTCTGTTTTGCTTCAGCACAAGTTCTCCAGGCTAGGGCAAAATGTATAGGAATGGAGAGGTTGAGCCTTTGAGGTTGAGAGAGTGTGACTTGTTCAGGATCATCCTGCAAGTTTTCATAGCCGAGCATGGATTTGAACCCTGGTGTCTAGAGTCCAAGTCCAATGTCCAAACTACTACACCATACTGGCTCTTTTGCTAATTAAAGAAGCTGCATTTATACCTCAGTGTTGAGCTACAAACTGGGGTTTATAATAGGTAATCAAATAGAGCTGGCAAATTCATGGATTAAACATTCAGCATTACAATGAATCCTTTAATCAGTTGTCAGGACACATTGGTTTGTTCAGCTTTCCAAGCTTGAGAACATCTTCAGGTAAAAGGGAAGCTGCCTTACACTGAATCAGACCTATCTACTATGCTGTCCGACAGCCAACCACCAAAGTTTCAGGCAGTATACTGTCCTAATTCTACTTGCAGCTGCTGCGGATTGAACTTGAAACCTTCTGCATGCATGATTGCTACATTATTGTCTCAAAAACTAAAACTCAACTCAAGCCTATGCAATAAACCAGTACATTAAGGACAGACACACATTGCATGTTTAATTTATGAAATCTGGTGCCACAAAATGTTGTGATAGCCATTTGTGTAGAATTATGGCTTTGAAAGGATTATCCTTTCATGGAAGATAAGCCAATTACAGTTATAACGGCTATGGAGAAAGCCTTTCAAGGGCAGAGTGAATCTGTTATACCAGTGGCTATGGAGAAGCATCATCCACAAAGTGTTATATCTTGAGTTCTCTGTGATTTTTTTGGGACATCTGGTTAGCCAGTGTGGTAAGCATGATGCAGGACTAGGTAGCAGAACTAGGAAAAATTACAATTTCAGACTGCAACTTCTAGAATCCCCAACCAGCATTGTTACCAGGGGCATTCTGCGAGTTACAGTCTGAAAAAATAACTTTTTCAAGCTCTCACATACAGAGTCTTCATCTGCAAGAGTTTTCTTATGTAATAAGACTTTTTATAAGGCGTCATCCTACATTACTTCCGTTTCCATTACTGACCAAAGTACCACTTGGAATTTGGATAACTGCTGCTGCATTAAGGCAAAAACATGAGATCCAATCTCAGATCTTCTAAGTACTGTGTAGTTTGACTGGATGCCATTCTGTCCAGATCAGCATCTAGTGGAGAAGATTTTTAACTCATTTTCCTAATTTAAATTGCCTTTGCTTTTCCCTTCAGTCTTACTCCATGGTAAGAAAGCTTCAGATGTGTACATCAAAGCAAACTTGTTAATGTAACTGTATAAAAAGTTCTGCTATCTCTGTCCCCTATTAGGAAAACTCTAGTTTAGGTCAGCAGAATGGTGGCAGAATTTCTGAAATACTCTGAAAAATATATACTGTACCTTCCTGTGTAAGAAACTGCAGTTTTGTGGTTTTCTTCTGAAACTCTTGAAGCAGTAAACCAAATAAAAGTTTCAGCTTTGAGACATAGCGTTCGTGTGAAATGTCACAAACACTTTTTTAAAAAAATATTTTGCTTTCATTTCATGCCCCTTGTTTCCATCTCCATCAGCGTATTGGTCAGTACTGGTTTCTAGGATTTCTTGCTTATTTTTGCGATAATGTAATCATGATTAGAATTACTCTAATCTGAACTTTGGGTTGGCTGCCTGTTAAAAGGAGGCACAGAATGCTGCAACAAACAGATTTGCTAGGCTTGTTCCCTTGCTTTTCATAGCAGGAAATCCTTTGTATTTGAGGAAGCAGGTGTTGTTTGAAGCTTTCATTTCCGTTCATAGTACACTGTGAATACGTGGGGAGTGAGTTGCTAGATTATGTTCTTGAAGATTGTGGGGTTAATGGTTTGCTGGAATATTATAGAGCTAGGGGATCAAGAAGATGGAGCAGCTCTCTTAGTGATCATAGAATCGTAGAGCTGGAATTGACCTCAATGGCCATAGAGTCCAACCCCCGTCATGCATCAAAGCACTCCCAATAGATGGCCATCCAACCTCTGTTTAAAAACCTCCAAAGAAGGAGACTGCACCACACTCTGAGGCAGTGTATTCCACTGTTGAACTGCTCTAGCCGTCAGGAAGTTTTTCCTAATGTTTAGGTGAAATCTCTCTTCCTGAAGTTTGAAGCCACTGCTCCATGTCTTTGTCTCTGGAGCAGCAGAAAATAAGTTGGTGCTTCATTTGTAAATTTATAAATATTTTTCCAACTTAAAAAGCCCTCATTAGTTGTTTGCCAAATTCACATATGATGGGAAAATCCAGATATCTACTTTTTCTGGTGTGTTGTTATCTTTGACTTTATTGCTTTAACTCTTATTAAGCTAC